>SNQJ01S0011442.1:117792-144862 GCA_010110895.2 Picea sitchensis | reverse complement strand
AACCCAAAGCATCCACCTCAACAACCTCCTCGATAAAATCCACCTCCTATTAAGGAAATTGAACACCTATCACTGCTATCACGTTTTAAGGGACTTAAATCGAAATGCTGATAAAGAAGCCAACAAAGGCGTTCTATTGAATGTTGGAGAGCTGTCAGTCAATGGCATCATTGAAAGTGTGGAAATCCCATGACCTATTGCAGCTCAAGGGCACACCAAACATGGCGTTGTAATAGAGCTGGAACACAGTTGCTGAAACACAACTGATGGAACACAGATGCTGGAACACAACTGCTGGAATACAACTGCTGGAACACAGATGCTGAAACACAGAAGCTGAAACACAGTTGCTGGAACACAACTGCTGGAACACAGATGCTGGAATACAGATGCTGGAACTCAGATGCTGGAACACAGATGCTGAAACACAGTGCTGAAACAAGAGCTGAAACAGATGCTGGAACACAGTGCTGAAACAAAGCTGGAACACAGTTGCTGAAACACAGATGTTGGAACTCAAACGCTGGAACACAGCTGCTGAAACACAGCTGCTGAAACACAGAAGCTGACTCATAGAGATGAACAGAGTTGGATCTTATGCTGAATCACAGTGTTGTAACAGCTGAACCACAGTGTTGTAACAGCTGAAACACAATGCTAAAACACAGTGCTGGAACAATTGCTGAAATAAAGTGTTTTTACTTATGTTAAAACAAAGTGCCGGGGACACAGTGCTGGAAATTATGCTGAAACAGCGCTAGATCCTATGCTGAAACAGTGTTGCATAACATTTGAATTTTGATCTGCAGGCCCGAAGAAACTCGGGGCATTTGTAACAGATTATGTGGCTTAGCCACCCCTCTAATATAAACCATAACCGTTTTCGTAAAAAAAAAAAAACCATCTTCTTGTGAATGCAAGTAGCAATCACATCTCTTCTCATAGATAAGCTGCCACCATTCTAGCAAGTCTTTCACTCTGTATTTTTACAGTCTCTATACATTTCTTTCATTAATAGAAATCATGTATTATTGTATATCTGTGTTTATGGTTTCATCTCTGATACATTTATGTTATCTTATTGAATATCTACGTATCTCTGTGAATTTCTTTATTATATCTCCGCTCGCATTTCGTGCTGAAAATAATATGGATCACCAATTTCAATCGTTTACTCACTCATATAGTGGATCTTCTTCTTGTCGAAGTGGGTGAGTTACCTCCCAAACACATTGTTTATTCCTTTTGCAACAATATTCCACAATTTGTGCCCCATTTAGTGCCCCAAATTGATTACATTTTCTATCAATAGTCAGCACTAAATCCGGTGCTAATGGTGCCCAATTTAGCGCTGACTATTCAAACAAACAAAAAATTTAAAAGACCCCACGTGCAATGAAAATAAAACCATTAACAATGTGCATTCACAATTTTTTGGGAAATATGTAATGTTCCCATCGAGATTTCAAAAATTAAAATACCCCGCACGCAAGGAAAAGAAAACCATTAACAATGTGCATTCATGAATTTTTGGGAAATATGTAATGTCCCCATTGATATTTCAAAAATTAAAAGACCCTGTGTGCAAGGAAAAGAAAACCATTAACAAAGTTCATTCACGAATTTTTTGAAATATGTAATGTCCCCATCCATATTCCTTCATTGATCTTCATAGAATCTGAGTTTATTCTCTCGTAGTTGAGTTTCTCTTGGTGGCAGAAGAGTTTCATAATTTCTGACTAAGTTTGGGTTGAAAGGAGGTCAAAATTTTTGTGTTGGATAGTATACTCTCATTGAAGGACATTTCTCTATAGTGGGGGGAAATTTAGGGTGTGTTGGGTGAATATATTTTGTTGAGAGGCTGAGTTTACCCACAAGAAACCATATTACACTTGAGGGGTGCACTAACTGTGCAAAAATCGTGGTATTCACCTCTGTTATGGTATGCTTCATTGTTGGTTAGTATATCAGAGTGGGGAAGTCAACTTCTACGTGGATTGAGTAGTCCACCATGAACATACTCGCTTTTTAGTTTTGTAAGTGTCCAGATCCTTTGTTTATGCATTGACCATATAGTTGTAGGGAAACAAATCTTTCAAGATTTATTCTCAACCCATTCATCCCTGAAATCTCTTTCTTACAACAACAACAAGAATACCATACAAAGTTTGTGTATAAGCAGAGGAGTGCAAGGTAATAACTTAATTGTTTGACAAAATGTATCTATGGAATTTTTTATAATATTAACAACCTCTTATTATAGTCCTGACAAGAAGGTTTTAGAATCATGTTGTAAATTAGAACACTCACTCTTGTGCCTAGAACTTCATATTGGTTGTATGCTTGAGATAACTATATTTCCATTGCTAAAAATTGGTCTTTGCATTTTTCTGAGAAATGCACTAGCAGTTGTTTTACATCTAATTGTATTGGTATTAGAGAGTATTTAACAACTAAAATTCACTATTTAAAAAACATCCTTCAAACAGAACTGTGAAAGAACTATTAGAGAGGGGATTTCCATATGCTGGAAAATTTGTGGATTTTTTATTCCTCTTATAGGTCTGCATATAATAGATCAGGGCACATGTACAACAGTTGACCAGGAGCATACAAAACCACCTTTTGAGATATATAACAACCCTCGATCACCCAAGTGATCTCCTCATTGTTGTAGAAATAATCTTACAATGTTATGTGTCAACAATTAGCGCCCTTTGTGTATCCAAAACTATGTTCTCATGTTTGGAAATTCATATATCACATGGTGAAGGGGGGCCTCTTCATTCATTAGAAATTTTGATCTCAAGAGAGCTCTTGTATATGCCTATTTTGATCAGGAATCTATATATCTAACAAGGATTCCTCATATCGTTCATATGAGGAAATTGAATTGAACTCATTTCCAGCTCATTGGAACAGGGTGTTGTCCTAATATGCATTCATACAAAGAAGAGGGTTAAGCATATAGTTGTTATTGGGCATCTATGAGTTGAAGAAATTAAATAGTTTGTAGGGAAGCCTCCCTAATAGTGGTCTTGGATCACCTTGAAGAGTGGGAAGGAAAATTGAGGTGACAGTGGTTTGTCTTATGAGTTTCCTTCGATTTGTCTTCAGTGAAGACCTTGCACATATAGAGAGAACAAATTGAGTGGTAACAGACCTTAGGACCTTGTCTTCACAGAAAAATGGAACTTGCAGAGATCTTAATGCCTTGACAAACATTAGGTTTTTACAATAACTTCTTGAGAGAAACCTAAATCCTTCACGGGCCTATGGGCATCAGGGAAACAAACCTTTAAGCATTTTATTCATCAACAAGATCTCCATGTACCTCTCCTTCATCAACAAGCTTCATGATAAAGAAGATAATATTTCGTCAAACAATGAAACAATACAATGACCAACCTTCATAAACCAATGTGGGTGTGCTCAGTATGTATTCACTATTTGAATTGACAATACCTATTGTTGTCAAAATTTTATTTTCTTCAAGTTGTTTTTAAACTCTAAAGGTTACTATCAATCTAAACAACACATTTTTATTGCTGAAGAATTATTTTGAATATTTTGCTTCATACATGTAAAATGCTTCATATGCCATAGATGATTTCTTTTGCATATCTCCTTGAGTTGTGTCAAATTGATCAGAGTTGTCAATGAAGGTCACAAGCCCTAAATGAGTTTGTTATATCTGAGATAAAGCAAGAGATCCATGCTTTCCTTGGAAGTTGTCCTCCTAAGCATAAGAGTATTTTTCTTCTACCTTTGTCAATTGAAAGTCTTTGCAAAACCTAGGCAACTTTTTTAACTTTTAAAATTGTGATTTTGATTCTGGAGTTTAAACCTTTATAAATGATTATGTAGAGTATTCTTGGATTAACTTCCTCCTTTGAGCTATCCCAATATCCCTATTGTTGAGCTACTCCAATCTACCAATAGTTGAGCTACTCAAAGTTATACACGAATCAATTTTGACCATCCTTGTGTAGGCCCCTAACCTCTTGGAAATATGCTAATCGAAATTGAACATGTCAATTGGTTCCAAATCATCACTATATGATCATATTTTACCATTTCAATTGGGTCCACATCATCACTAACAACCTCCTAGATTTATGTCGTGATCTCTACGGTGTGATCCCTTGGGCCTTTGTTAGATACTAGAAACTATAATGAAATTAAAAAAACCGTAAAACTTGAATGGACATATTTATGGATGATATAGGATCGTACATACATAAATTATTTTCTTGCATCATCTAAGAGCAATGATTTCTTGGATATGATATATGAAGGGTCTATGTTGTTCATGATCTAAAATGAATTTGAAATAACTCTCCTCCAAATTTTGTAAAAAAATTGATATTGGTAAATTTTGAAGTCAATGATTCAACTTGAATACCAAAGGCCAAAGATCTCATCTTGGTCATACAAATATGAAGAAGTGAATCACTTAATGGTTGGCATTCCACCCAAGACATATGGAAAACAATGTATCTTGGAAATAAGTACATAGTAGTAGAAGAATGAGGACTTGGAATGAATCAAATTGCTCAAGTAAGTACATTTGCAACACTATTTTTTAGTTTTAAGATTTCTATTTAATTTATTATAATTCCTAGGTCCTTTGTTTGGGTTTTGCATTTGCATTTCCAACATTTCTCTTTTGGGCATGGTAATTTTCTGCCTTATATTTTGGTTTTATATTGTAAGACAGTGTGCAATAACAATGTGTAGGGTTGTATTAGCCTCTTTCTTGTTGCTCAAACTTTTATGAAGTGACCAACATCAAGTAAAGTGTCCCTAGAATTGACAACAGAGTATAAAGCAAATTGGTCCATTGTACAGTGTTGGGGTTCCATATCCCAAGAAGATGCCATGAAACCATTCTGTAACAATACAAGAATTGTTCATCAACATCTAGTTATTCATATTTTTTTTGTATGTGATTACAACCTCAATGCTTCCATATTGAACAATAATGTTTTATGGATTGCAAACTCAAACATTTGGCCTTGGTGCAAGTCTAAATTGATGAATGTATGTCACCCAATACTTCCAATTGAGCATGTTTGGCATGTCAACGAAAGGAAATGCATGTCAAGGCATGGCATGGCATGGAAAGGAAAGGCATGGCATGTAAATTCAAGGCAATTCATGGCAAGGCAAGGCAAGGCATGGTATGTAAAGGCAAGGAAATGCATGTCATGTCAAGGCAAGGCATGTCTTGTCAAGGAAAGGCATGGCTAGGCTAGGCATGGCATCTCAAGGCAAGGCAAGGCATGGAATGTCAAGCAAAGGAATGTCAATGCAAGGCATGGAATGTCAAGGTAAGGCATGTCAATGCAAGGCAAGGTCTGTTAAGGTAATGCATGTCAAGGAAAGACAAGGCATGTCAGGGCAAGGCATTACAAGGAATGTTAAGGCAAGGCATGGCATGTCAAGGAAAGACATGGAAAGGAAAGGCAAGGGAATGCATGGTAAGAAAATTCATGGTAAGGCATGACAATGCATGGAAAAGCATGGTATGTTAAGGCAAGGTAGGACATGTCAAGGCAAGGCATGGCTTGTCAAGGAAATACATGGCTTTTCAAGGCAAGGCATAGCAAGGCAGGGAAAGACATGTCAAGGAAAGGCATGGATTTTCAAGGTAAGGCATGGCTAGGATAGGCATGGCATGTCAAGGCAAGGCATAGAATGACATGTCAAGGAAAGGAAATACATGTCAAGGAAAGGTATGGAAAGTCATGGCAGGGCAAGGGATTTCAAGGCAAGGAAAGGCAAGGTATGTTAATGCAAGGCATGTCAAGTCAAGGCATGTCAATGCAATGCAAGTTATGTCAATGCAAGGCATGTAAATTCAAGGCATGTCAATGCAATGCAAGGTATGTCAATGCAAGGCATGTCAAGGAAAAGAAAGGCATGAAAAGGAAAGGAAAGGAAATGGATGTCAAGGCAAGTCATGGCATGGAAATGCAAGGCATGGTAAGGCAAGGCAAGGGAATGCATGGCAAGGCAAGGCATTGCAAGGCATGTCATGGTAAGGCGTGAAAACACATGGAAAATAATGGCATGGAAAGACAAGACATGTCAAGGCAAGGTATAGCTTGTCGCCAATCTAGGCATGGCATGTAAAGGCAAGGCAAGGCATGGAATTTCAAGGCAAGACATGTCAATACAAGGCATGTCATGTCAATGCAAGGCATGTCATGTCAAGGAAAGGCATGTCCATGCAAGGAAAGGCATGTTAATTCAATGCAAGGCATGTCAGGGAAAGGCAAGGCAAGGCAAGGAATATCAAGGCAAGGCATGACATGTCAAGGCAAGGCATGCCAAGGCAAGGCAAGGCTTGTCAAGGAAAGGCATGGCATTCCAAGGCAAGGCAAGACATGTCAAGGTAAGGAATGTCTTGTCAAGGTAAAGCATGGCAAGGCTAGGCATGGCATGTCAAGGAAAAGCATGGAATGTTAAGGAAAGGTTAGGCATCGAATGTCAAGGAAAGGCAAGGCAAGGCTAGGAATAACATTTTTTATGATCTTTACTAATGTTTATTAGAATTGTTGAATGTTTTACATCATTGAAATGACATCTTAGTTGTAACTTATTTGATATTTTATTATCGTATGTGCACTTTGGTATGATGTAATATGATTATCGTTTCATTTCATATGTTGAAATATTATATATATAACAGAGAAATTAATTATTGCATGAAATAAATAATAACTTTTCATTCTAAATGTTTGTTTTTGCAGAACAAGGATCTTCCAAAAGATCCAGATCATCCTCAACAAATAGATCCAGATCATGATGTTGGGTATGATGTTGAGATGGCATATGATGCTCATGATGACACAGATACAGATGACAACAATTCCATTGCCAATGTGGATGATGATGATCATGATCATGATGATTAGGATCACGATGGTGATGATGATGTTGAGGAAGTTGTTGGTAGAAACCAATGACATTCATGATCATATAGACTGCATCATGGATCATTTTTGATATACTGTTATAATGCCTATTTTCATGGTTACTACCATATGTATCATTTTCACAGCCTCCAGTACCATATTATTTTTTACAGAAACGGTTATAGATTATATTAATGGGGTGGACTAGCCACAGATCCGATTACAAAGTGGCCTCGAATTTCTTCGGGCCTGTCTTTCTGAGCCATTCTACTTCTAAAGCTATAGATTGGTGAACTGAACTAGTTCCTGTACGTCTTCTAAAAGAACTGGATTAAATTTAATTGTCGAATCTCCAGTCACTGTTTCAGCATAAGTCTCAGCATTGTTTCAGCATTTGTCTCAGCACTATTTCGGTAATTGTAACAACGGTGTTTCAGCATATGGTCCAGCACTGTTTTAGCATATGTTCCAGCACTGTGATTCAGCATATGATGCAGGACTGTTTCAGCATAAGTTCCAACATTGTTTCAGCATAAGTTTCAGCACTATGTTTCAGCATCTGTTCCAGCACTGTGTTTCAGCATATGTTACAGCACTGTGTTTCAGTTGTTACAGCACTGTGTTTCAGCATATGTTCCAGCATTGTTTCAGCATAAGTTCCAGCACTGTGTTTCAGCATCTGTTCCAGCACTGTGTTTCAGCATCTGTTCCAGCACTGTGTTTCAGCATAAGTTATAGCACTGTGTTTTAGCATATGATACAACACTGTTTCAGCAAATGTTCCTTAGCGCCTGCACTTTGGATTCCTTCCTGGCAAATTTCAGACATCTGCATTTTCTGACAGGAGCACTCCGGACGGTTCCTTCTCCCCAGACTCTAAGGGATTGGTTCATAATTTTCAACTCCATTTACGTTGATGACTCCCTTGCCCAGAGAGGTGCCTCTGTTCGCTTCGTGGTCTTCCAGCTGATTAAGATGCCTGAGGACGTGGTAGAACTTCACCTCTTCAAAATCTTTCATCTAGACTAGAACCTTCCTATAATAGTGATCCAAGCCCACGTTTTTGGGAGCCTTCCTCTGATTGAGGGTGTGGATAAAGATTCTAGAGTCCCCTATGACAGCCAAATTCATAATTGATAACCTCTGGCCTGAGCAAGCCCCTGCCAGATTGCTAAAATTTCAGTTGTATTATTGGTGTTCAGACCCAGCCCCCAGGAAAAGTTGAGTACAATTTTCCCTGATATGTCAAGTAGGACCCCTCCACTTCTAGCGGGCCCAGGATTCCCTTTCGAAGCTCCATCCACCTGCAGGATATGCTTCTCCAAAGAGGATCTCCACTTTAAAAACTCTTGTTCCTCCAGCCTAATTTCCCAAGGGGAATAGTGTTTGGAAATTTTCTTGGTTCTGGCCAGGAGGGAGGGATCAAGCTCATGGAACCAGACATACTCAACTTTGTTCGGGGTTACTTCTTTGGTGATAGTAGTATTTGAGGCTACCAGATCTCCCAAAATCACTTTCACTTTGAGTGCAGTTTGGGTCGGCGTCCCTGCTATATCCCTGAAGATCCTGCTATTTCGCTCCAGCCATAGTTTCCAGCAGACTACTTTTGGCATCCACATCCAACAATGCTTTAGCAGATTCAAATTGGTAAAAGAGAAGGGAGCCAAATCGACCCAGGAGGTAAACAGAGAGGTGACTGAAGAAGGGAGGGGCACATTCAACTAGACAAGAGTGAGAAGCCAAAGTTCCCGAGCAAAGGGGCGGAGGAGAAAGAGGTGGACAGAGGTTTCAACATGACAAGCACAGAGAGGGCATCGAGATGGCCCTTCCCAGCCTCTTTTTGAGAGGTTTTCCCAAGAAAGGATACTATTGTGCAGAAGGGACTAGCAGAAGAGATCTATTTTGGGAAGGGAGGGATGCAGCCAGAGATTTCTCCACACCGAGGGGTCAGGGGCTACCCAAGGGATTGCTTGCAGGGCTGCATAACCAGCTGCAGCTGAGTAACTGCCAGTCGAAGACCCCCAGCCTCTTTTGTCCTTCATCCTGGCCGAGGAGGGGGAGCACCCTTGAAGGGCATCCAGGAGGGTTCAAGCTAAAGGTGGTGAGCTTGGCTCGGAACGGTTAATCAAACAGCGAGAAGCGGCCATGTTCGGGTTCGAGCCTGAGACCTGACCGTCGTTACATGACCAACCTTACCACTACGCCGCACCCACGACCTTGTCCAGTACCATATTATTGAGTTGTATCATTTTTACATGTTTCATGTTGACTTATATCATTTGGACATGACGTATCATATTGACTTGTATCATTTTGTCTTACATAATTTATCATTTTTATTTATATCATTTGTACATGATGTATCATTTTGACGTATGTTGACTATTGGACATGTATCATTTTCAGATGATATTGATATACTGGCATATATATTTGAATTTCACTTGTTTTAGTTATATATGATGATGATCTTATCAATATTGACTCGTCAATTTTTATATTGAAAGTGGTTGATGATTTTTTGATGCATATTTGTTACGTATGATGGTTTTGATTTACTGCTCATGATGGATGTTTTCAAATTCACTTAAATTATATATACTTGACTTGTTTTAATTATATATGATGATCTTGTTATAATAATTATCTTGTTATTTTATATATACTGGATGTTGTAGATTCTATTTCGATGGAAATTTAATAAGTATAATGATGTTATTAATTTGTATGGATGTCCATTTCCCTAAAAAATTATTTATAAATGTTATCCTATAAAATATTTCAAATGAATTTATATGACTTACTGTATAATCATATAAGTTATTTAAGAGACATGATATATTTAACTAATTAAATTGAAATAAAACATATTAAATTAATAATTGTAAGAAAAACAAGAAGCATTTTTGAAAGCAAGAAAGGAAGAAACAATGGAAGCCAAATTGGAAGCCATGCCAGAAGAAAAACTGGAAGAAAAATTGGAACCCAAAAAAGAAGAAAAACGGGAAGAAAAACTAGATGTAAAATTAGAAGCCAAACTGGAAGCAAAATTGGAAGCCATATCAGAAGAAAAACTAGAAGCCAAACCAGAAGCCAAAATGAAAGAAAAATTGGAAGGCATATCAGAATAAAAACTAGAAGCAACACATGGCACTAAACCTGGTGCTATTCCTTGCGCCAAACTAGAAGAAAAATTCAAAGCCAAATTAGAAGAAAAACTGGAGGTAGAATGGGAAGCCAAACCAGACACAAAAATGGAAGAAAAATTGGAAAGAAGATCAGAAGCAAAACTGGAAGCAACTCTTGGCACTAAACTCGACGCTAATTCTGGTGCTATTCCTGGCACTAATCCTGGTGATAAACCTGGTGTTATTCCTGGTACTAAACCTAGCGCTAATCTTGGCTCTAAAAAAGGCACTAAATGTGGCTCTAAATCTGGTGCTAATTATGGCACTAAATATGGCGCAATTATAAAAAGTCCATATTGTGCCTAGTTTTGTGCCAAAAAAGGTGTATGATTCATGGAGTAAAATACACTAAATTCCAACGCTATTTTAGGCACTAATTGCATGTTTTGTTGTAGTGAAACTAACCATATTTATTGGTTACAATTAACTACAAGATCCTAAAGTACAGTACCAAAGATGGATGGTAGGGAGAGTATGGATGGTAAGGGTGAATGAGAGAATAATGAAAGAAACCTCATAAATACGTTATTGCCCAACTTTATGTATGCATGTTCCCAACTTGACACTTGTCATGTTGGGAACTACCTTGTGCCCACTTGGATGCTACGCTCCCCCATCCTTGGGACTTAGGATAAAATATCATATAACTTGTACCTTAGGAAATATTAATATAATGTTCCCTTGGGCTTAAGCCCCCTTTTCTTAGCCTCTCTTCCTAGACTCTTAGCCCCCCTTTACCTTCTAGTGGAGTGTCAGCCCCCCATACTCCTTTTGATTGGTTGGTTTGTAGCATTGATGTATTTTATTAATAATCCTAGTGTCATTACATATTGCAATGATAGGCTCACTATCATTTTAGCATCTAAGCTCTTCGACCTAATAATCACACATGCACTCTAGGATATAATATTTTGACTTGGCGGCCTGTGAAATATATGTACATTTACAATTTATGGTTCATGTTGGGGATATTACATTCCCCTCCCAATTATTTATGCATTGTCCTTATTGCATTATATACAATGTACATTCAAAATTCTTCAAAAATCTCCATGCCTTTGCTATTGAATCTTGTTATCCTTCAGGTGCTCTTCTTTCCCAGTGCTAGATTCATGTCTTCACACTTAAGATGGAAGTATTTTTCTCTATTCCACATAGCTTCTTCAAGTAAGAATTCAGATCATTGTTCTTTCTGACACACCCTCACGATTCTAGCTACCATTCCATATACATTCTTGAGCTTCCTCTTCCATGTTGCACTCACCCTTCCAGGCTTAGGCATGTCTTCACTACTACATAGTCCTTCATTGATCCATATTTGCAAGGATTTCACACACAAGGAGAGTGCTAACTCATTACCATATCCCCACTAAGGCTATACACTCTATGGAAATCATAGGGCTCCAGTGTATAAACAATAGCCTTTCTTCCTGAAATTTCCAGCCTCAATAACCATCATCTCATATGTATCACACATATACAGTCAACATGATACAATATAAAAACAATTTCATTTATAAATTCAGATTGTGTGTATAAGTAAATTCATTTTTTTCCTAAGTATGAGATTCCATCTCATATTTCCTTGGTTGTTGCAGCACCAGGAATCAATCTTTATTATGGCTTTCAGTAGTTCTATACTTGAGACCAATTTTCCCGCAATACTTCCATCTTGCATTTAGCCAAACATGTTGTTAATATTTCCTGTAAAACATATTGTTATTGCAATATTTACAAAATTTCACAAAGTGATCTCATAATTGATTACACTTACCAATTCAATCATTTCTACCAATCCACTTATCAATTGGAATGAGATTACCATTCCCTGCACATGTACTATCAGAAACCGAGATTTTCTTTCTTCTAGCCATCACTATTTTCATTAATTTGTTTCCCTAATAAAGATTTCCTATAGTCCATCCTCATGTGACTACTTTAACTTGCAACTCTTTTGTTGAAATGTTTAACAGCCCCTGAATTAATGGTCCCAACTTCATAAGTTAGCAGTGGTTACAACATTTAAGTTGTTAGCATAATCATTTCTACAAAATATAATATATGCATGCATTCCCTAACAGACATTTTATAATTCGTTCAAGCATACACAACTCTATCTTAGGATACATGAGTCAAAATATACCACTTTCACACTTTCATTATCTATTCATACATGTTATCCAATGCACCTTTGCATTGGTTTTCAGAATTCCCTTTATCTAAATCATGCATCCCACCATGGTAAATTAGAAGGTCTGGACAATGCCTCGACGCATCATACATACACTTCCTATTGCTTTCTCACCCATTTAGATGCCTTCCTTTTCGACTTTTTATCACACAATCTGTACTTGCCCAAAGCCCAAGGAAAGTGAGGAAAGATTGGCATAACGGGGGGTGACCTATCAATGTCACCTTAATAGGAAATCCCTTTCTATTTAGGAGTATATCAAGATTACCCCAGGGGAGACGTCCCCAGTGACCTAAAGGGATGATGAAACTAAGGAAAGGATTCAAGAATACCCCCCTCTCACCGGTCACTCAAGTAAAAGGTTCTTTTAGGTCTTTAAGAGATGAAGCAAAGTGAAGATGAAGTGTACCTTCCTAAAACAAGACAACAAAGGAAAAATATGGAAACTTTCAAGTACAAAATGATGTTAGTGCTTCATAAGACAATGAACCTTTGAAATATAAGCTAGCTGATATTATATTGCATAAATATGAAAGTTTACAACAACAATAAGTATTTTATAACAGCTGCAAAATAATATGCCCTTAAATTGCTTGAAAAGACAATGAAAAAATAGCTTTAACTAGGCAGAATGAAAATCAATTGTCACAAGCAATCTTAGCAATGTCTAGCTAGCATTAAATGTCACTTTTGCAGAGAATTTTCTGCAGTTAGATGGCTGTAGAAATATTTTGTAACAACAACAAACTCTAGTGCTCAAAATTTCAAGGAAACACCATGCAAACTTAGCATTTATCTAGTAGATTAATTGGCAATTGTCACAAGAAATTTATGAATGACCTAAGTGCAAGTTATGTAGGTGAATGTAGCAATTTAGCATGAATTAGTATGGTTGTATCAAATTTTTGCAACAAAAACAATTTAGCTAAGGAGTTAGTCTAGTTTAGGGTTAGTAAAAGTTATTAAGAGCTTCAAGGAGAAAGATTTGAGTGTTTGTTTGATCAATCATTCACTATGATGAGTAGACTAGTGCCTTTTAGTGTTTATGGAGTCAACAATAGCAGAGACAAAACTTGGAGAAAAGTAGCAATGATAATGCTTTTTCAAAGGAGAAGGTATGGATGGAGGAGGTGTTGGCAACCCAAGGCCTCAAGCATCCAAATGCTAGGGATAAATTTGCTAGAGAGTAAGGAATCTTAGACCCTAGCGAATATTCCTTCCTTAGACTATTGAAATGATGTATGCAATAGGAAAGTAGAGTGAAACTACTAGAGAGCTAGAACTTTAGGGCTCTAGTAGCCACTTCTTAAACAAGGTGTTCTTGAGAAATTTAAACAAGTAGAAAACTATAGAGAGAAAGAAGTAACTTATATTTCTCTCCTAGGGTTTAAGTAAGCAATTTCATAATCTTTAACATGAAACAAGTAAAATTTACCACAAGCATTCATTAACATAAACAAATTGCATATTTTTGACTCACTTCACCAAGAATAGTCAAGCCAAACCCTAGTTGAAGATATTCCACCATGAAAAATAGCCAAGATACACCAAAATATGCCTCTCCAAGAAGTTGTGCACCAATTATTTCAGCCAATAACCCTTAAAGAGAGTGTAAATTTCAGTCCACACTAAGTGTGTGATGAGTTATGATGAAAAATGAGAGTATTTTATCTCTATTTATACAATATCAATGACCTTTAATTAATTTTAGGTCATAAAAAGGCCGACTTGGCCAAATTACATCAAAAATCCAGTTTTTATACAAATAAAAGTAATTAACCCCTGAAATCATTTCCAAGGGTGACATCATGCCATTCTAGGGTGACGTTGAGCCCCTAAAGTGTAATGTTGAGCTCCATGTGTAGAATGTTTGGCCTACAAAGGCCTTGGATGATGCCCACACGTGCCAACTAGCTCACAACTTCCCTCAATATGCAAACCCTAGCTTTGGTTGATGTCTAGGGTCATAATGGTGACATCATGGGATCTTAAAGGTCAAATTCCAAGTGGAAGAGAAAGATCCCCCTGGGTCTAGGTCTACTAGAGTTTCTCCAAGGGCAATGTCCTTGTTTCTTTCTGGTGCAATTCGTTTATGTCTCTCTTCCCCTGGCTAGGGTTACAACATCCATCTATGGGCTTTTAGCCCCATGGAGGTCCGAGCTAATCATTCCCCCATGTGTATAAGTCCATTAGGAAAATTCCTACAGTAACAAAAAGTACGCCCTCCAGGAGTTCATAAGTCTCAGGAATCATAACATGTAAATCACATCCAATAATCAAATTACCCAAACATGTGCATCAAACCCCCCTTTACCCAGACAAATGCTCAAATATGTTATGAAATTTAACAAGTTAAGTTTGGAGAGGATCTCAGGGTGTCCTATTGGGCCAATCCTCCTTAAGTTTAGGGTGTTTATGAGGTGAGAAATAATTCAAGTCATGTAAGTGTATGAGGTGTTGTGGGGTAATTGTTTGGGCATGGGGTGTTGTGATAATAGGGAAATGTGAGTCTTACATGTGGGTTCCTTTGTAGGAGGAAAGATGCACCTTGTCATGGATGTCATTGTTTCCTAACCCATTCACTGCCTTTAATTATTAGCTTCATTTATTTTGATCTTTTTCTTTTATGCTTCAACGGAAAATTTGAGGGAGACTGTCCTAGCTTGGTGACCATAGGTGACAATGTTATCCACAAGAATTTCACGGAGATGAGAAGGTTGGCTCATGATGAGACCCCCTTTCTCATGTCTATGTCACCAAGAGCCACTACTCTGGTTTGGTGACCAGATAGATGGTAGTGTCATACCGCTACAAGCCCATGGTCATAATAGGTCGACTCATGATGAGACCTCCCATCCACCAACTAATACCTTGAATGTTTATTTATCTTGTGGGTTCCCTTTTCTTACTAAGAAGTGTTTTATTGATTTCTCAAGAATCCCTAAGCGAAGCATCTCAAAGGTTTTTTCTTTGGATTTTAACTCTTGCCATCTACTTTTACCCCTTGGGCCTTTATCCCCTTATTCCCACAAGGCAAGGTACAACCCTTCCTAGTGTGGAAAACCCAAGTGGAAAGTGAGAGGAATAAAGATGGAAAGTGGTAAGTATGGAGGGAATGGATGATGACCTTTCATAGACTCACCCAGTGGAAACCTATCCTAAAGGGAGATCAACTTACTAGGGATTCATGTCACCCTTCCAGGTATGAACAAGTTAAAGAGCATAATTTCCAAGAAAACGTTATGAAATGAAGGAGAAATTCAATGCAACACATTCAGGTGCTTCAATAATCAGAATGACACATACCATGATACCCAGACTCATTACCTTGTGGAGAAAGACTTCTTGCTACTTCACGACCAAGATAGTGGGATGGATATTGTTGTTGTTGATAAATGGGCTGCACTGAATAAAAGAGGGGCCCTCCAGGGCCATGCTCAACTCATACAACTCTTGACACACCATGTCTAGGACTTGTGGGCCTCGATACATGATCTCCTTAGTTCTCTCTAGGGTAGGGGATAACTCGGGGACATGTGCTCACCGTAGAGTGCATGAGAACCTCAACATCTCTGGCATGACCTGTGACTGCTAGATCTCAACAAAATACATCAGTAATCCTCAGGGTGATGATATCACCCCTTGATCATATATGATGTAATAAAATAAAGAACATCATAAGCATGCGTATATACATAATGGAGAAATAAAACATGAAAATGAAACTAAAACTATACTACCATGATATGAATATGGTATATACAATGGATGCAAATGCCTACCTAATATAACTTACCTATACTTACCTGTGAAGTCAAGTCTTTTCCCCATGATGGGGTTTAAGGAGGTTTCCACTAACTGGTAATGGACATTTTCTTCCTTCCAACGTGGATAAATAGTAGGCCTCATTGACTAAATTCATTCTGATTCTGAAAGGTCCAATAAAAAATTGTGCATTCCCTTTAACAATAGTAGGCTCTCCTTTATTTGTGTCCCACATCCAGACCATATCTCCCTCTTGATACTCTTTTGCTTCAAACTTGGTTGTCTCTTGTATAACCCTAGTATATTGTCTCGAGGGAGGAGGGTGGGATTCAACTATAAGGACTTCTTGTTGGCTTGGTTTTATCAATATGTCATCATCCCCTTTCTTTAGTAACTTGATAGTTCCAACTTCCTTGTCCTTATATTTATATAAGAGTTGTTTATATTCTTCCCTCTTTGGCCATTGTATCTCATCAAAATCTTCCTATGAAGTGAATGGAAAATCCTTTGGAGAAAATATAGGAAGGTTTTCCTTGATCGGCTCATGTATCTCACTGATTTCAGAATCATTGTTAATTTCTTGTACATATGCCTTGCCATTGGAATATTTGGAAGGCGTTCTATTTTCCCATTCTTCGTAGGCACATTTATGTAAGTTATATCCATCTCTAATGTACCTCCCAACATTGCAGCAAACTTTCTGAACAAAACCATCCCCCACACATCAAGAATGTCCACCACCACAATATCAAAATGAATCACTCTCTCAGGATATTTACGAAGGCATACTTCAACATTATCAACTACCCCATGAGTGGGTATGGCCCTGGATTCAAAACCGCACACATTTCTATAAGGTCGTTTAGCCTTTAGGCCTAGTTTTTCCATGACTTTCAAAGACATCATGTTAGCACTTGCTCCTGAGTCAAGCATACAATTGGTAAGACATTTTTTATTCACTAGTAACATCATGAAGAAGGGTGGGTGTCCATCATATTGAACCCTAAAATGGTCTGCTTGTAACATAATAGGAGAGTCCATTGGCTCATCTGATACATTGAAACAAAATTCTAACCTTTCTTTCATAGATGGAACTTTGATAACTTCCCTTGTTACACAAAATTGGAATTAGTCAGCGCTCCCTAGTGTATCATGACAAGGGATTAATCGCCTCTCGTGGAACCTTGAAATCTAGCGGTGGTGAGTTTACTAATCACCTGCGGGTTTTGGTGTAATGACAGTCGTACTACCAATAATTGGTATTAGATCTAGAGGTCACGATTTCAATACACACTTGGCTCGGGCTGAGGGGGAGATTGTTACACGAAATTTCAAGTAGTTAGTGCTCCCCGGTGTATCGTGACAAGGGACTAATCGCCTCTCGTGGATCCTTGAAATATGGTGGTGGTGATTTTACCAATCACCTGCGAGTTTTTGTGTAACGACAGTCGTACTACCAACATCCCTCAATGGAATGGTCACATGCATTTTGGCCAATGCACCTTCCAAGTAAAATTTTAAGTCAATCTTGTCAGATTTAGGAGAATTCTTAGGAAGAATTTTGTTCATATGCGGAGGTTTTGGTTGTGAAGTTCTAGGTCCAGTAGAGAGAGATTGGTTCATTCATTTTTGTCTAGTATACACTTAGAATTCTTGGTTTTTCAACTTTTCTCTCGACTCTTGATCAAAATTATTTATCACCTCCATCCTAGCCTTCCTGATTGCTTCCTTTATGCCCTCTTGATGTTCTCAAGTGTGATATTAAGACAACATTGTGGGCCCTCAATGGTATGATCAATAATATTTACTTGGTCGTGTTCATCATTGTTTAGGGGGAATTCATGCTCCCAATGTGACTCTTTTCATTGTAAGCACCAAGGGTTCTCCTCTACCATGTTTGTGGGGGCTAAAGTATTAGGGACTTATTGATCATTCTTCGGTTTGAAACCTTGAGTACCCCTTTGGAATTTCCCCTTATAAGGAGGTCATCTAGGAGATTTTTGTTGGGCTCTTTCTAGGTTGGCAATCCTATTCATCATTAATTCTTGGGTTTTAACCATGCCATCTATAGTCAATTGTAGCTTTGCCAAGATAGCGCCAATATTTAAAGTAGACTCAGCATTGTGGACTATTTTGGGTTTAGCATCCATTTTGACTCTTGGGGCAGAGAAAGGTTCGAATTTGGATGATGATAGGTTATATTCAATTTTTGGCTTCTTGGATTGTCCTAAGAGCTTTGTCTCTGAGGAGAAAACCCATTTTTCCTATAAAGGATTTGGTGTAAAGGAAGAGAAGGAAATTGTTTGAAGGGTGATGGATTGTTGAGATCTGTTGTATTAACCTTTCAAATTTATCATGAAATTCCCTAACATTTTCATTCTCAGCCTTTGTGATGTTATTGAGCCTTATTAGCATCATGTTAGGGTCTTCCTTGAAACTCCATCGTTTGAGGAACACTTCCTCTAATTTATCCATGGATGTAATACTAGCATCAGGGAGACCATTATACCATCATCTAGCACCATCATATAGGGTAGCAGAGAAGAATTTCATTGTTAAATCTTCAGCATCATCACTGATAGGATGAAGTTGAAAGAAGGCCCATAAATTTCTCATATGATTTTCAGCGCTAACTACATCATTACCAATGAACTTAGGAAACCACTTATCATACCTAGGGCGAATTTGCCTAGGGTATTTTGGAATGTTTGTCATGTCTAACAGTTTAAAAATATTGGATTACCATTGTTTCTAGTTATTAGCTTGATTCAGAATGGGTCTGAGTCTGAGCGTTAGACATTGTGTTTAAGGGAAGATTGCATCCAAATAATGATTTTAATATAGAAGAATATTGGGGAGGATTTATTCCATAAGACTTGGGAGGATTTATGTATATCCCTAAACTTAGTGGAGTCGCCAGATAGTATTCTTGAAATTATCAAAGGGATGAGGGGATCACCCTCATTGGAGTCGCCAGGTAAGCTTTGTAGGATAAAGGCTTTAAGGGAAAGTCTTACCAAAAAAGTTTCGTTGAGGAATATTGACTCAGTGTTCCCCGACAACAATGCCAAAATGTCATTGCACAATCTGTACTTTCCCAAAGCCCAAGGCAGGTGAGGAAAGATTGGCATAATGGGGGGTGGTCTATCACTATCACCTTAATAGGAAACCCATTTATGTTTAGGAGTATATCATTATTACCCCCGGGGAGACATCCCCAGTGACCTAAAGGGATGATGAAACTAAGGCAAGGATGAAAGAATACCCCCCTCTCACTGGTCACTCAAGTAAAAGGTTCTTTTAGGTATTTAAGAGATGAACCAAAGTGAAGATGAAGTGTACCTGCCTAGAACAAGACAACAAAGGATAAATATGGAAACTTTCAAGTACAACATGATGTTAGTGCTTCATAAGACCATGAACCTTTGAAATATAATCTAGCTGATAAAAAATTGCAGCAATATGAAAGTTTACAACAACAATAAGTATTTTATAACAACTGCAAAAAACATGCCTTGAAATTTCTTGAAAAGACAATGAAAAAGTAGCTTTAACTAGGCAGAATGATAATCAATTGTCACAAGCAATCTTACCAATGTCTAGCTAGCATTAAATGACACTTTTTCGAGAATTTGCTGCAGTTAGATGGTTGTAGCAATATTTCATAACAATAAATTATAGTGCTCAAAATTGCAAGGAAACACCATGCAAACTTAGCATTTATCTAGTAGATTAATTGGCAATTGTCATGAGCAATTTATGAATGAGCTAAGTGCAAGTTATGTAGGTGAATGCAAAAATTTAGCATGAATTGGTATAGTTGTAGAAAAGGTTTGCAACAACATAAAGTTATCTAAGGAGTTAGTCTAGTTTATGGTTAGTAAAAGTTAGTAAAAGCTTCAAGGAGAAAGGTTTGAGTGTTTGTGTGATCAATCATTCACTATGATGAGTAGACTTGTTCCTTTTAGGGTTTATGGAGTCAACAATAGCAGCGAAAAAACTTGGAGCCAAGTAGAAATGATAATTCTTTGCCAAAGGAGAAGGGATGGATGGAGGAGGTGTTGGCAACCCAAGGCCTCAAGCATCCAAATCCTAGGGATAAATTTGCTAGAGAGTAAGGAATCTTAGTCCCTAACTAATCTTCATTCCTTAGACTATTGAAATGATGTATGCAATAGGCAAGTAGAGTGAAACTACTAGAGAGATAGCACTTTAGGGCTCTAGTAGCCACTTATTAAACAAGGTGTTCTTGAGAAATTTAGACAAGTAGAAAACTATAGAGAGAAAGAAGTAACTTATGTTTCTCTCCTAGGGTTTAAGCAAGCAATTTCATAATCTTTGACATGAAACAAGTAAAATTTACCACAAGTATCCATTAACATAAACAAAATGCATATTTTCTACTTACTTCACCAAGAATAATCAAGCCAAACCATAGTTGAAGATCTTCCACCATGAAAAATAGCCAAGATACACCAAAATATGCCTCTCCAAGAAGTTGCGCACTATTTATTTCACCCAATAACCCTTAAAGAGGGAGAAAATTTCATTCCACACTAAGTGTGTGATGAGTTATGTTGAAAAATGAGAGTACTTTATCTCTATTTATACAATATCAATGACCTTTAATTAATGTTAGGTCATAAAAAGGCTGACCTGGCCAAATTACATCAAAAATCCAATTTTTACACAATTAAAAGTAATTAACCCTTGAAATCATTTCCAAGGGTGATGTCATTCCCTTCTAGGGTGACATTGAGCCCCTAAAGTGGAAGGTTGAGCTCCATGTGAAGAAGGTTTGGCCTCCAAAGGCCCTGCATGATGCCCACACGTGCCAACTAGCTGACAACTTCCCTTAATATGCAAACCTAGCTCTAGGTGACGTTCAAGGTCATAATGGTGATGTCATGGGTTCTCAAAGGTCAATGTCTAGGTGGAAGAGCAAGATCCCCCTGGGTCTAGGTCTGCCAGAGTGTCTCCATGGAAACTTCTTTCTTTCTTCCTGGTGCAAGTTTCTAATGTCTCTCTGCCCCTGGATAGGGTTACCACAACCATATGTGGGATTTCAACCCCATGGAGGTCTGAGCTAATCGTTCCCCCATGTGTACCTGTCCACTGGGAAAAGTATTGTAGAAACAACAAGTACGCCCTCCAGGGGTTCATAAGTCACAGGGATCATAACATGTAAATCACATCCAATAATCAAATTACCCAAGCATGTGCATCAAACCCCTCTTTACATAGACAAATGCTCAAAGACATTACAAACTTTAACAAGTCAAGTTTGGAGAGGGTCTCAGGGTGTCCTATTGGGCCAATCCTCCTTAAGTTTTAGGCGTTTCCCAGGTGAGAACCAATTTAGGTCATGTAAGTGTATGAGGTGGTGTAGGGTAAGTGTTTGGGAATGGGGTGCAGTGATAACAAGGAAATGTAAGTCTTACTTGTGGGTGCCTTTATAGGGGGTGAGATGCACCTTGCCATGGATTCCATTGTTTCTTATCCAATTCACTGCCTTTTATTCTTAGCTTCATTTTTTTTTATCTTTTTCTTTTATGCTTCAAGGGAAAAGTTGAGGGACATTGTCCTAGCTTGGTGACTAGAGGTGGCAGCATTATCCACAAGCATTTCACGGAGATGAGAAGGTTGTCTTGTGATGAGAACCCCTTTCTCTTGGCTATGCCACCAAGAGCCACTACCCTGGTTTGGTGACTAGATAGATGGTAGTGTCATACCGCTACATGCCCATGGTCATAATAATTTGGTTCATGATGAGACCTCCCATCCACCAACTAATACCTTGAATGTTTATTTATATTGCGGGTTCCCTTTTCTTACTGAGAATCTTTTTACGTATTTCTCAAGAATCCCTGGGAGAAGAATATCAAAGGTTTTTTCTTTGGATTTGTACTCTTTCTATCTACTTTTACCCCTTGGGCCTTTAGCAACTTCTTCCCACAAGGCAAGGTACAACCCTTCCTAGTGTGGAAAATCCAATGCTCGAACAAAGGTGGGGGAAAATGAGAGGAATAAAGATGGAAAGTGGTAAGTATGGAGGGAATGGATGATGACATTTCATATACCCACCCAGTGGCAACCTATCCTAAAGGGAGATCAACTTACTAGTGCATCATGTCACCCTTCTAGGTATGAACAAGTTAAAGAGCATAATTTCCAAGAAAATGTTATGAAATGAAGGATAGTTCAATGCAACACATCCAGGTTCTTCAATAATTAGAATGACACATACCATGATACCCGGACTCATTACCTCGCAGAGCATGACTTAATTTTACTTCAGGACTAGGCTGGTGGGATGGATATTGTTGTTGCTAATAAATGGGTTGCACTAAAGAATAGAGGGGCCCTCTGGGGCGATGCTCAAGTCATCTGGATCTCGACACTCCATGTCTTGGACCTATGGGCCTCAAGACATGATATCCTTAGTTATCCCTAGGGTATGGGATAGCACGTCCCAAACATTACACCAAGAATAAAATCTTGTGGTGCTCTTCAGTTTTAGCAAAAGGGTTGCATTCCAAATATTAGTTATAAGTAGGAATTTCATTGGATACTTTAGTGGCATTATAGCCTTTCCATATCTAATCATGTCATGGTCTCAGCCATGACTAGATTTAATGGAATTCATTTCTATAACATAGTCATACTCATTTACTTACTTTGGTTATTAACCCATAAACAACAAATTCATGACATGCTATTATGTCACATGCATGCATTCAAAATCTAAACAACTTTTATAATTATCCCAGACCCCTGGAATTTACAATACCAAATTACATATCAATATTTTAAATTCATTCCAATCGTACACAATATCACTTCACAAACAATATCCAGTTGAGAGAATTCTTACCTAAACTCCCTTCAACAATTGTGTAGCATAAATACATAACATTCATACCTGCATAACTTCCCTTAAATGAATTTTTTGATGTTACCTGATTAGTTGGTAATTGGTATAATCTCGTATGATTCCTTTACCAACCTCTTATCATCATTTTACCCTTCATATATCTTCTTCATATGGATGACTATTAGCAACATCATTATCACCAACACTTTCAGTTGTGCAATAAATCTCTCTTTCATGGTTGTCCAATTGGCCATATCATAATTGTTGCTATAGAAATTGAAACAACCTCTTTCATCATTTACAACTCTCCTTGTTGTTCCTATTTGTCCTCAACTCCCCCTGAATTCTTGTATTGGTTTGTGCTCTTACAAAAATCATTATGCATAATTGTTATCTATCATAAGCACCCTTTTCTAGCCAAACCACTCATGGTCACTTTACATTTCCATCCCTATACTATGCTAATATTAATCTTCATCATTCGTCTCTTCCTTAATCCCTCTAACCCAACTCATACATGACCAAATTACATTTCCAAGCCCATTGTCTTACTAACTTTGTATCTTCACATCCCTTTTATTTTACTGGATCAAGATGATTCAACTTGCCCTGACTGAATACTTCAACTCTTGTGGTTCCCGTACCATTCACTTATCCTTCCTTATCCAATTTGGTCTAAAATTTTACTTGCCTATTCAATTTAGATCATACAAAAATGCTACACAAAGGTTGTATTTTCCATCTTCATAAATATTAATTGAAAGTAGTTAGAATTTCCCCTACCTTCCATCATAAAATTCATTGGTTCTTCCATCCTTCTAGAATATAACCAATGGATCCTTCCCACTTGAGATGGGTCATCTTCAGGATTTGTCTCTTTTCCCGTCCATACCAATCATAGAACCATTTTTTTCTTCATGGTTTCTTATTGATTTCCCTTCATATTATCATCTCCATGCTTGAATTATTTTGACTCGTCATCCCAATCTACGTTGGGAGTGCACCCAACACCTTTGGAAGGCACCCTGCATTTTCTATATGCATCAAAAATCCCTTTCATTGTTATCATTGTCCCCTTAAGTGTTGCAAAAGACTCTGAATATCTTAGTATCCACCTAGTGGTACCTTTTTCCACTATCCCCAGTTACTTATGAACTTTATTCAATTCTAGAATGCACTTAGATTTATGTAATTCCTCTCCTAGAAGTATGGTTGAATACTTCTAGAACCAATATGCACATAATGCATCACTTATACATATGTTGGCACTCTTTAGCATGCATGCACCTTCGTTACTTCATCCCTAAATTTATAACATTCAAACCATGCTTCCACTACACTACTTTGACCACCATAATGGAGGTATTACTCCAAATCTGCATAACTAATCCCCATAGATGATGCACCTTAGCTCCATGTATACACTCTATATTTATTTATCAGAATACTAACATATTGACATATCAATCCTCTTAGAACAGTTCTTCCCACAATGTACTACTTTATCTTTACATTGGCATCCTTTTGAGTGAATGGGTTTTGACTATTTTATCCACTTAATTGATTTACTCTTGCACCCTGATATTGATCACTATGATCAATGTAAGTGGATTTATCGCATCGAATTCCTTTACACATAAATTTATCTTCTTGTATACCCAAGCCTTCATGGTTGTGCCTAGATTCATATCTCAAAATCATTCATTCCTGGATTTTGATCATCTTGTGAGGCATCCTTGACACACCACTCTTTACTTGAGTGTCTATGTTCATCTTTAACCAAAGTTCAAACCCATTTTACCTTATGTATAATCCACCTTTGATTTCATGCTTTGCATCCCCATGTGTACCTGTTATACATGCAATATCATGAGTTATAGATGGAATTTATTACCTAACATCCACATCTGGTATGAATAGTGTCATCTGGGATTATTTTCTTCAAAACAAGAATTTCATTGGGGGTCTTCCATGTTTCCCATTGAACCCCGATATCTGATCCTTGCAACTTCCTAAGAAACCACATGCACATTTGAAAATATGCACCTTTCTCACTCATATATTTACAATTCCTTGTATTTACTCTATTCTATCTACAACCTTAATCTCCTTTTAAGTACACTAGAAGTCTTCCTACCGACTTCCAATGAATTATACTGCTTAATTTGTAGTTCTTGTTGTCTAACTAGATTTCTTGCATCCAAGACCTTTCCAATGACTGCTCTCTTGCTCAATTCCGAGTCTTGAGAAAATGGTTATTGATGGAAAGGGAAAGGAAAGGAATATCATCTTGGAAAATATATCTATTAGCACATGCAACATAGCTTCAATGCTCATCAATCGTCTGATCATTCCTTCAGATTTAATCTTGACCATTGGTTTGTTACCATTGGCCAGCAGAACACTCGACATGACCCTAATACTCAACAACCATCTGATATGGACTCTGATTCAATATTAGCCATCAAACCATTTAATCGTGGGTCTAAGGTCATCATTTCTTCCATTAAAAATTCCATGACCTCCAAAATACACTCTCGTGTTCCACTGCCCTTATTTTGCACCCATACTTAAAAAAAATTCCAAACATTTCATTGCGAGTCTAAGGCATTTTCATTCAAACTTTCACTACCTCCAAAATACACCTTCACGTTCTACCGCACTTATTTTTTCACCCATACTTAGAAACTTCCTTAATTTTTTTGTGGGTTCATAACCCATTCTCTATTCTTGTGACTTTTCTACAACCTACTAAATGCACCCTCACATTCCACCACCTTCATTTCGCACCCATAATTAGAAATTTTCCTAAAAAAAATCCCTCTCACCATGTGTTGAATCTCTTTCCCAATTTTCTTTTTTACATCCCTAACCCTTTTGTCCAACCAATTCTTCATACTTAATTTAATTTCTTGAAATCTATCGCACTCTACGATATGTTACGCTTCCTCTCTACCATACCTTTCACACATGCGATGCCTTAACACTTAGTCAAATTTGTAAACTTCACCGTGTGTCACAGTAATTTCATGCTTCCTCCATTCATACCCTTGATACTCTTCGTCGAACGATCCATTCTTTTACTTATCCAATTCTTGAAATCTCACCAAAGGTCTAGAGTCAAGATTTTGCAGGATAGGCAGGCACTCGGTAACTGCAGCTCCAAATCACTTGCAACCTACTACACCATCCATCATGTACCTACCACACTTTTCCTCCACATCACGCTGACATCACTGTACAAAAAATACCCAAATTTTTCCAATTTTCCAGAATTTCTTATTTTATGATTTTTCCCAAATACGCCCAATTTCACAATTTCTTTCTTCAACTACCATAGAATCTCTATAACTAATATTAATTTGACCAATTTCATCCTTTTAAGTGTCAATTATTCCCTGACACCCAATATTCGACCCTTCCATGTCGAATTTTCCATAAATTTCACTGCAGAAATTAGGGCTTTTCTCCCAATTTTGCCCAATTTCTCCATGGGTGCTTTGCAAATATGAAATTTAGTCAAATATAGGACCAAAAATTCCCAAATAAACCTCCAAAACATCTAATTTTACCCATGCATGACAATTTAACAATTCCGGGCATGAATTTTCTTCAATTCCATTAAGAAATTGAGGATTCTTACCAATTCCACCATGATTACCTCTGTAAATTGAAATTTGACCATCTACAGGCCTGAATTTGTTAATACTACAATTAAAATTTGCGGATTTCTAATCCCTGGCTAAATATCCTTAAATTCCTCATGAATTCTTCCCCAATTTCATAGGAATACTTTTGTCAAACAATTTGCATACATACTTTGAAAATTAAACTTCTGCAATTTTATCTTTTTCTTTCTGCTAGTTAGCCCATGCAGGATCAATATTGAACATGTGGCTTTGGTACCACTTGGTAACATACCTAGCCACCAAGATGAGTTACATTACCTCTATTCTTTGTAGAATCCCCAACCCCAAGATGGGCTATGCCACACAAACAATTTCACCTTTCTGATACCATTTAATTGATAACATGTTATACATATGCAACAATTATGCAATGCAAACATCATACAATTCATACATAAACATGTATAATAAAACATACATATTTTTCATAAGAATTCACA
>SNQJ01S0011442.1:102715-117782 GCA_010110895.2 Picea sitchensis | reverse complement strand
TGTTATACATGCAATATCATGAGTTATAGATGGAATTTATTACCTAACATCCACATCTGGTATGAATAGTGTCATCTGGGATTATTTTCTTCAAAACAAGAATTTCATTGGGGGTCTTCCATGTTTCCCATTGAACCCCGATATCTGATCCTTGCAACTTCCTAAGAAACCACATGCACATTTGAAAATATGCACCTTTCTCACTCATATATTTACAATTCCTTGTATTTACTCTATTCTATCTACAACCTTAATCTCCTTTTAAGTACACTAGAAGTCTTCCTACCGACTTCCAATGAATTATACTGCTTAATTTGTAGTTCTTGTTGTCTAACTAGATTTCTTGCATCCAAGACCTTTCCAATGACTGCTCTCTTGCTCAATTCCGAGTCTTGAGAAAATGGTTATTGATGGAAAGGGAAAGGAAAGGAATATCATCTTGGAAAATATATCTATTAGCACATGCAACATAGCTTCAATGCTCATCAATCGTCTGATCATTCCTTCAGATTTAATCTTGACCATTGGTTTGTTACCATTGGCCAGCAGAACACTCGACATGACCCTAATACTCAACAACCATCTGATATGGACTCTGATTCAATATTAGCCATCAAACCATTTAATCGTGGGTCTAAGGTCATCATTTCTTCCATTAAAAATTCCATGACCTCCAAAATACACTCTCGTGTTCCACTGCCCTTATTTTGCACCCATACTTAAAAAAAATTCCAAACATTTCATTGCGAGTCTAAGGCATTTTCATTCAAACTTTCACTACCTCCAAAATACACCTTCACGTTCTACCGCACTTATTTTTTCACCCATACTTAGAAACTTCCTTAATTTTTTTGTGGGTTCATAACCCATTCTCTATTCTTGTGACTTTTCTACAACCTACTAAATGCACCCTCACATTCCACCACCTTCATTTCGCACCCATAATTAGAAATTTTCCTAAAAAAAATCCCTCTCACCATGTGTTGAATCTCTTTCCCAATTTTCTTTTTTACATCCCTAACCCTTTTGTCCAACCAATTCTTCATACTTAATTTAATTTCTTGAAATCTATCGCACTCTACGATATGTTACGCTTCCTCTCTACCATACCTTTCACACATGCGATGCCTTAACACTTAGTCAAATTTGTAAACTTCACCGTGTGTCACAGTAATTTCATGCTTCCTCCATTCATACCCTTGATACTCTTCGTCGAACGATCCATTCTTTTACTTATCCAATTCTTGAAATCTCACCAAAGGTCTAGAGTCAAGATTTTGCAGGATAGGCAGGCACTCGGTAACTGCAGCTCCAAATCACTTGCAACCTACTACACCATCCATCATGTACCTACCACACTTTTCCTCCACATCACGCTGACATCACTGTACAAAAAATACCCAAATTTTTCCAATTTTCCAGAATTTCTTATTTTATGATTTTTCCCAAATACGCCCAATTTCACAATTTCTTTCTTCAACTACCATAGAATCTCTATAACTAATATTAATTTGACCAATTTCATCCTTTTAAGTGTCAATTATTCCCTGACACCCAATATTCGACCCTTCCATGTCGAATTTTCCATAAATTTCACTGCAGAAATTAGGGCTTTTCTCCCAATTTTGCCCAATTTCTCCATGGGTGCTTTGCAAATATGAAATTTAGTCAAATATAGGACCAAAAATTCCCAAATAAACCTCCAAAACATCTAATTTTACCCATGCATGACAATTTAACAATTCCGGGCATGAATTTTCTTCAATTCCATTAAGAAATTGAGGATTCTTACCAATTCCACCATGATTACCTCTGTAAATTGAAATTTGACCATCTACAGGCCTGAATTTGTTAATACTACAATTAAAATTTGCGGATTTCTAATCCCTGGCTAAATATCCTTAAATTCCTCATGAATTCTTCCCCAATTTCATAGGAATACTTTTGTCAAACAATTTGCATACATACTTTGAAAATTAAACTTCTGCAATTTTATCTTTTTCTTTCTGCTAGTTAGCCCATGCAGGATCAATATTGAACATGTGGCTTTGGTACCACTTGGTAACATACCTAGCCACCAAGATGAGTTACATTACCTCTATTCTTTGTAGAATCCCCAACCCCAAGATGGGCTATGCCACACAAACAATTTCACCTTTCTGATACCATTTAATTGATAACATGTTATACATATGCAACAATTATGCAATGCAAACATCATACAATTCATACATAAACATGTATAATAAAACATACATATTTTTCATAAGAATTCACACATTAAATAACATAAAAACATAGATAAAATAACACTTATATTGTTAATAATTTCACCATATGCATGAAGACCTCAGACTTTCCTCCCAACCATAGACTTTGTTGCTCACAAATCTCAACAGCAAGTCACCCCTGAGTTGGGGTTAAAACTCCACCAGGGAAAATGATTTCTAACCTAGGATAAGGTCTAATAACAACATAAATTATCAGGATAATGTGCCAACTCTATAAGCCATACTACAGCCTCTCATCCCCCACAACCTATCCCACTCCAGGAAGTGTACCCATTCTCTTCTCAACAATCCTTTGGTTGTCCAACTTCCCTTCTAGGGCTTCAAAAACAAGCCAGAAAGGAAGTTTCAGAGCTTTGTAGCTACGGGTTGGCACATAGGGAAATAGTTCCCAGTATTTCTCTCACCTAGAGAGGATTCTGACGGGCCTAACAACTTCCTTCTTTAGAATGCACATGGGCTTGACAACCCGCTTATTCAGAATGCATACATGTTTGACAACCTGCTTCTTCTCCTCAAACTAACTAGATTTATTGTTTACAATTAGCTCCAAGATCCCAAAGTACAGTAACAAAGATGGATGGCGGGGAGAGTATTAATGGTAAGGGTGAAAGCAAGAATAATGAAATAATCCTCGTAAATACACTATTTCCCAACTTTATGTATGCATTTTCCCAACTTGACACGTGTCATGTTGGGAACTACCTTGTCCCCACTTGAGTGATACGTTCCCCCATCCTTAGGACTTAGGATAAAATATCATCTAACTTTAACTTTAGAAAATATTAATACAATATTCCCTTAGGCTTAATCCCCCTTGCCTTAGCCCCTCTTCCTAGACTCTTAGCCCCCCTTTCCCTTCTAGTGGAGTTCTAGCTCCCATACTCCTTTTGTCTGGTTGGTCTGCAACAATGATGTATTTTATTAATAAGATGAGTATGATTACATATTACAATGATAGGCTTTTTGGCCTTTTAGCATCCATGCTCTTTGACCTAATAATCACATAGGCACTCTAGCCTATAATATCCTAACTCACCATCCTAAGAAACATATGTATATTTACAATTTGGGGTTCAACCTTGGGATATTACACAAACAATAGATCAGCTATGGAAAACTAATTCAACTAAATGTTTGAGAATCGATATCTTCCACTAGTTAGGCAGGGGAGGACCAGGTGCTCTTTAGTATAGAGGAAATAATTTTCAAAAACTTGCAGTTAGATCAATGTCAAGGCCAATTCCTTCCCATCAATAAACCTCACGTTCCTAAGTCACCAAAGAAATGAGATCCTCCACCCAATTTCCACTTGAAACTGAATTTTGATGGGGCCTCGAAACAAAACCTAGGTCTAGCAGGGGAAGGGGGAGTCTTTTGTAACTCAACTGGAGATATTAAGGTAATTTATGCAACAAATCTAGGCCAAAACTCTAATAATGGAGAAAAACTATAAGGGATAATAACAGGGTTGAGAATAGCATAGGATAAGAGATACAATGCCTTGGTGGTGGAGGGTGATTCATAATTACTCATTTTAGCACTAAAAAGACTGGGGAATGGGATCAACCTTGACAAAATATCTAGTAATTGGCATTTATACTTTGGCCTATCCCAGGTGGGAGAATTGATCAGAGAAATATTGGTAGTTATACCCTCACATGTAAAAAGGAAGGCCAATTCACTTGATGATCATCTTGATAATGTAAGGGTGGATGTTAATAATAGATGTAAAGCATGGAACTAGACTAAGACAATTCCTCCATCTCTTAGAAACGAATGTGAATGCATAAATGAATTGGAAATCCATCACTTGAATGGGGTGTTGATGAGTGGGGTAGCAGATGCACACACAACATGCTTGGACACCACTTCAAAAATTAGGGAAGGTACGATGTAAATGGATAATGGGTCATCTTGTCATGAGGGAGTGGGGGATGATAGGTTGGGGGAACTAGGGTATGTCACCCACTTACGCACTTGAGGTTCTCATGGAATATTCAATGCGTGAATGAGATAGGTACAAGGGAGTGTTACAGTGTTTAATGTGGGGTGGAGTTGTAATCATGGAAGATGGTACAATGATGAATGTGTAGTATTATGCTTGGGTGAGGCAGGAGCTCAACATTCTGGAAATAATGAGCATGATGGGAAGGATAACTCTATTTATAGATGAGTAGGGTGGTGCATTGATGGTTGGGTGGAATGAGAAATGGGAGAGGAAATGACGTAGGTTCGGTGATGACCATTTCCTTCTAAGGGGGAAATTGCACTTATAGGTGACAGTAGAGATGGGTTGGATCAAGGAGGGTAGACTAGGAGAGTCTTGTTGCTCAGAGGTGGCTCGGTCGGGGGAAACTTTTAGTGGATCCATGTGTATTTATATCTAGAAAGAAGATATTGGAATGAGGAGGGGGTGGTTTCTTTTGTGTTGGCTCATCTTACATTCCATTACTTAGGAAAGTGGAGATGTTGTTTCTCATATGCATGAGGGTGGAGGTGTTGTTTATTGTTTGTGTTGGTGTCGATATTCTGGGATGGTGCGAGGAATGGGTAAAGAGGGGCATTAGTGTCGCCATTTTCTTCTGCAGCTAAGGGTCGGTCTTAGTCGAGTCATGGCCTGTGTGTCAAGGCATGTGAAGTCAGCTACCAAACAACAAAGGGGTCGAAGTCAGCAAGTGGTCGGTTGGCCCTTGGAGTCGAGAAGGGATGTCAGAGTCAAAACATGTGTAAATGGTAAGAGTCTGTTCCCAAAGAGTCTGGTCCTATCAAAAAAGGAGCTTTCATGTGCCCCAGGTCGAGGCAAGTTGTTAATAGAAGTCGAGTCGGTAAGTGTAGTGACCATCATCAGCTCATTATGAGGGATAGAAGAATAAAAAATCATGACGTTCATATCACGTATGCCCTGCATCTCTTATCATCTGTACTTTACACACGCAGGGGTGCCATGGGAAATCTTCAATTCATTTTAAAACATCCAGTCGCCATGAATTCAGTGTTCCCTGGCAAATTTCCACCTCCCTCCTACCCCGTTATAAATTCCAAAGGTTCTGCATGTGTTCCATTCTCAAATCAAGATTATGCATTATTGGTAGTTCTTCTTGAAAGACCAGGTTCATCAAGTTTCCTTCCTAGAGCCCTTGCCAAATCCATCGTGCACAGGGAAAATACACGTTGCACCATGGAAACTTCCCAAAACATAAGGAAGAGCGCGTGAAGTAGAAGAAACGTTGGGCCCAAGCCCCAAAACCTGACTTTGATCAACTAATATCCAAAGGTCAGAACATCCTTTGAACAGTTCAAGTACATAGATTTTTGTAGGAAACATCAAGGATTCAATGTGAGACTAGCCGAACAGTTTGCACTCAGTTTCGATGGATATCGCGCAGTGATCTCAGGTGTCACTTTCGAGGTGACCGAGGAAACTCTGTCGACCACTACAGAGATCCCTCTGCGGGGCGAAAGGTGTTTCAAGGGCATGCCTTTATATGCACAATTCTATGAAGTTTTCATCAAGAAATATTGTTTAGGGGGGGGAATCGAGACAGGCGTTTTGAGTAGATATTTGCAGGAACCTTTTCGAAAATTAGTTGAAGTAATCAGGATATATTTTACCTATGAAGGGAGATTTGACATGATACATTCACACCACATTAGATTTTTTATTCACTTCACAGGGAAGAGGTCATTACACCTCCCCTTTTTCTTGCACCAGAACCTCCGAGAGATGGAGGACAGCGCCCGGGTTGAAGTGGATAAATCTAGAAGGAAATTCTCTCATGTCTCTCTTATTAAACTGCTCATGGTGGAGTAATTAAGATGCTTGGAAAGCGACTGGGATTCATTCTTTCTCATGGCAGGCATCCCCAAGGATCCAAAGGGGGATTTACCTCTACGTGCGGAAAGGAAAATATCACACTGCATAGAGGTTGTAGTGGAAGAGGTCACGCAGAGAGAGAGGACATCGAAAGCCCTATCCCCCCAATAGAAGATATCCCAGACAAGGGGCAGACCAAAGAAGAACAAGGAAGTTGGGGAAACTCTATTCCCAAAGGAACCACGTGCAAGATTGGTCCTCGAAGAATTACTTATGCGCGTTATTCAGCTAGAACCTGCCGAGGGTACAAATCGACAAGGCTGGAGAGGAAGAAGGAGCGCAGATGTTCGAGGGCCATATTAGCAGCTGAAGAAAGCAAGCTCGCTATCGCTGAGCTTTACCAAGATAACAGGGAACCAAGACAATAGTTAGCAGTCAAGACCCTTGAAGTGTCAGCATCACAAGGCCACGAAGGGACCATGACGTGGCTCAAGAAATAGCTCAGAGAGGTGCATGATACAATCGTACAACTGTGTGAAACACAAAATCTGTCAGAAGAAAGGAATGCGAGGCATTTCGAAGAATGCGAAGCAGCCGAAGAGAAAGTTTGTGCAACTCTTGCCAACACATAGAAGAAGCATGATTAACTCTGTTCGTTCTGGTACCCTCAAACAGAGCACGGATCTTGACATTTTTGAAGGGGGCATCACGCTTAGACGGTTTTTCTATTTTGGTAATGACCATGACATTCAGCATAAACTCGTCACACATGCACCCCAACAAATGTGTGTGTGACAGAAATCAAGGCTATTACAGTGGATGGCGGGAGTCTCACAGAACACTTGATCATTCATATGTCTTATCGAAGGAAGGCATTGACACATCACTCTCCCCATGATGAGACCTTTGCTAATAACCAAATCCCCACGGCAGAATACAAGCAGTCATGCGAAGAGTCATTCTATTTTTGGAAAGGCATCATGCGAAGAGTCATTCAACGTAGAACAGATGGTTTCCTAAATTTTAGGGACAGTGGCTAGAGAGCAAGGTAGGCCAAGTGGCACCCTGGCCTATATATTTTATCTTTTCAATGTAAGCCAGGTTGGTTGGAAAACTAGTGTAGACAGTGTCTATTGAATGTAGTCCGAGTTCGATCAAAATTTAATGAAAAAGTCCTGTAGCTTTGATGAAAAGATTATAATTGTAGCAGTTGGATGTATTTTTTCCTTTCTTTGCATACATACTTCATGTATTCTTTATTCATATCTATTTTTGTCTAAATAGGAAGGTATTTTGAACCCGAGATTTGTTGCGGAACGCCCTGGGATTCGCGCCATTTAGACAAACCGTCTTTCCTCTAAGTTAACTCTGAATTCATCCTTAGCGGTGCTCTGAGTTGCTTTATGTGTTTTCCCCTCACCACACACAATGATTTTAAACTGAAAATTGTTTCTCGCTTAGCCTTTATCCTCCCAAGTTCAGTCACCAAGTCATTTGTTTCAATCGTTTCCTTGAATCGACTCCATATCCCAAAGTCTTACTATCTTTCGCCAATGAAACTAGAACTTACTATTCAAAGGTGTTAAATCTAGCTGACAGTTTAGAGCCATATCTTGTATTGAGATGAAGTCTCCCGAGAGATATCTCTCCAGGTTTGAAAGGCTAGTTTCAGATCTCAAAGTTGGTTTGTAGGTTTCCTCTGTCATTCGTTTCTCAGCCAAACGAAGTTTATAGAGAGCTAACATTCTGGTGTCGTTGTCGGGGATGGAATTGAATAAACTTTCCATGGGAGAACGAATAAAGTTACAGTTTTTACCCCTGAGGATAACAGAGGGACAAACATATCTTTTGGTTGAAACCTTTACCCTGAAGACTCCAGTCAAAAATCCCAGTAGAACCAAGTAGCACGGTTCAAGAACCCTGGCTCCGAAGACGATCTTTACCAGAGCAAATCCTGACCCAAACTCTTTAGATCCTATGTGCGACCCTGAGAAACTTCTACACAGGACTAGAGAGAAAGCGTCAGACCTGTTCTAATACCTAGAAAGAAGCATGTCCTTACCCAAAGATGGTGCGCAAAGCATTGACGACCTTGAGTTTGGCGCATTATTTGAGAAAACCCTGTTCAGGTCTAAGTTGGAAACCAGCTTGGACGAGATAGTTTTTGACCAGAAGAGATTCCAATCCCTGATACCTAATAATATCCCTCAAATCCCCAAGCCTCCTAGAGACATGGCCGCCATATTCACCCCCCTCGTTCTGCCAGCCCAACTGCATGATTTGCCCCAAAATTATAGCCAGAAGATTAAGCTCTACGATGTTGAAGGGAATGTTTCAGCCCAGAGGCATCTGGATTTGGTCAATGATTTCGTCAACCTAGAAGAGGTAGACTATGCAAACGCAAAAATGAGGTTGTTCACGCAGAGCCTTTCTAAGGAGGTGAGGAAATGGTTCAAATCCCTCCTGACGACAAGCATTCAAGACTTCGCCACTTTCGAAACATATTTCATTACTAGATGGGGAGACAAGAAGAACCCCTTGAAGTTGTTGACACAGTACAATAATATGAAGAGGGTGCCAAAGGAGATGGTGCAAGAATTCACATCTTGTTTCATGAGGGTTTATAACTCGATTCCTGTAGACGTCCAGCCACCCCCCGGGGCTGCGCAATTGCAATACGTCGACTCCTTTGACAACGAATTCACCTTGTTACAAAGAGAAAGAAGATCAGTAAATATGGATGCAATGATGAGCGACACAATCAAATTCAAGGTAAACATGATGGCGTCGGGGAAGATCAAACAGATATTCAACAAAGGCGATAAGAAACCCCAAGGAGATGCACAACCATCGACATCTCGATCCTTGGACGACAAATTCGACTTGATGATGAAGACGATGATGAAATTGATGGAGAGAATTTCCATGTGAAACAGACCTACTGCCCGAGAACAGCATGACCCCCAGCCCAGAAATAAGAACCTCAGAAGGCGTCAAGTTCCTTAGATCAAACAAAGGGAGCAAAGAGAGTAGGGCGACCAACAGACAAGGCCTCTATTCCAAAAATATTACATGAACGAGGATTTCGATCAGATGTTCGAAGACCAAATGCATTGTTGCGATGACAAGAATCTGCACATGTTTCTGATAAAGGGATAACATGATCAATACATGAGAGAGAACGACGATATGATGCTTGAGAAGGATGACACGATGTCCTAGGAAACAAAAGAGTTCAAGAAAGATTATCAGAATGCCATCATGCAGTTTCAGAAGAAATATAACCTCAGGAGCAAAGAGGTGCTTACCGAACCTCAGCAGACAAATCCCATAAGGAAACCTCCAACAGACACCCCTTCCACAAGCCAACTGAAGCCAGACAACCTGACCAAGGATGAAACTGAAAAGGAAAATTCAAAGGAGGAAGCTCCGAGGAAAGCGTTGGAAACAAGTCGGGAAGCGTGTGGAAAAGAGGTAGAGAAGGTATGTTCCACCTTTAACTTTGAGCATGAAATGGCCAAAATCAAAATATTTTTCCCATTCAACAAACTTATCAAAAAGGGCAAGTATCGGGAGAAGATTATTAAAATGATAAAAATGGGAGGGACCCCTAATACTTTGAATGTCCAAGATGATCACCCTGCTATTTTGTTTGCTCTACACGTTGAGGAGACAAGTGATACTGAGGATGCCCCCCCCGTTCTATGTCAGCCTGAAAGTTCACGACATGGCCATGCATAACGCCATGCTGGATTCAGGCGTGTCGCACAACCTCATGCCAAATGTGATCATGGATGAGTTGGGTTTGGACATCACCATGCCCTATAAGGACCTTTTTTCTTTTGATTCGAGGAAATTCAAGTGCTTGGGTCTCATCAAGGACTTGGTTGTATCACTGGCCCAAATTCCTTCGAAGAACATGGTTATGGACGTGGTCGTGGCAGATATACCCCCTAAGTTTGGCATGCTGCTTTCCTGGTTGTGGGTTGTGATGTTAAAGGGGACTCTGCAAATGGACATGTCATACACCATTATTCCTATCTTTGGCCAGGATAGATGGTTGTACCGAGAAGTGCTGCTAAAATACATGGTAAGCAGTAAGACGCAACCAAATAACCATCCTATCTACTCCGTCGAAACTAAGGTTGGTTCCTCCATAATTTACAATGACCTGAGTTTTGAAGAGGAAGAGCCGACAACCATTATGACAGTCGATGAGGAAACCACGCGACAAGCAGCAGAGTGCGTCGACCCAAAGAACCGCGTGGAAAATGAGATATGGAACCTGAGTTTCGATGGCATTTTTAGTAAGGAAGGAGAAGGGTTCAGCGTATGGATAACCCTCCCCCCCACCCTAAGGTGGGCACAAAACTATGCTCGTACAAGCTCGCGTTCAAATGTACAAACAACATGGCCGAGTATGAGGCACTGATTTTGGGCCTGAAGGTTTTGAAAGAATGAGGCATAAAGAGGATAGCGATGTGTAGAGACTTTGAGTTGGTTATAAACCAGGTGAAAGGCACGTATCAATCCAAACACCCCAGGCTAAGAGCATACAACAACCTAGTGCTGGACCTCCTCGAAGAATTCTCAGAGTATGAGCTATCGACAATCCCGAGGGGGAGAATCAAATTGTCGATGCATTGGCCACCTCGGCCTCGATTTTCAAAATTCCCATCTTTCCAAACAGAAAATATGAGATCGAAGTCAAAAAGAGGTCAACAGTACCTGATAATATCAAATACTGACAAGTTTTTAAGAACGACAAGCAGGTGGAGAGATTCCTCCTAATGAGTGACGAGTTCACTAACATAAACATTGATAGCAAGTGCTACTGCGATGAAGATGAGAGTGCAGATGCACATAGCGATGACGAACCTTTCCAGAACCAGATAGCCGGAAGGGACATAGTACAACTGAAAAATAACATCATCCCAAAGGGGCTAGTTCCACTGGAAAAGTTGTTTGACGAAAACGACTTGGCCAAAAATCCCAAGATCACTGCAAACAATGAGGATGTCGAATATTTCAACATCGGGACTGAGGAGAACCCGAAAATAATCAAATTATTGAAAATGCTCAGCCCAAAGATCAAACAAGACTACATCAAGCTCATGAAGGATTTCCCCGATGTTTTCGCTTGGAGTTATGATGACTTGAAGGTATATGACACTAAAGTGATTCAACATGTCATCCCTCTCAAAGAAGACCAGAGGCCTTTCAAACAGAAGCTGCGACGGATAAATCCCCTGCCGCTGTCGCTAATCGAAAAGGAGGTAAAGAAACTCTTCGAAGAGAAAATTATCATTTCTTTAAGGTTTTCTAAGTGAGTGGCCAACTTGGTAACTTTTATAAAAAAGAGCGGAAAAATAATATTGTGTGTGGATTTTCAAAACTTAAACAAAGTGTCCCTCAAGGACCACTACCCACTCCCTAAAATGGACTATATTCTGCAAAAGGTAGTGGGGTCCCAAAAGATGTCCATGCTAGACAGTTTTTTGGGTTATAATCAGATCATGGTCCACCTGGATGACAGGGAAAAGATGACTTTTACGACACCATGGGGGACGTTCATGTATGCCAAGATGCCTTTCATCCTGATGAACGTCGAAGCTACCTTCCAGAGGTAAATGGACATAGAATTTTCTGATGAAAGGGACAAATTTATTGTGATCTATCTGGATGACATCATAGTATACTCAGACTCCAACAAAAAACACCCCGGGCACCTAGAATTTTTTTTCCAGAAGTGCAGGAAATTTGGCATATCTCTAAACACGAAGAAATCACATTTTGGGATGGAAGAAGGGAAGTTGTTGGGGCACATTATCTCGAAGGAGGGAATTAAGATAGACCCCACCAAGGTTGAAGGAATCATAAAGATCGACACTCCACGCAATAAGAAGGAAGTGCAATCCTTCCTAGGAAAAGTAAACTTCTTGAGAAGATTCATCCCGAACCTGATAGAGATTATAAAACATATTACTTGCATGCTCAGAAAGGGGAATGAGATCAAGTGGAACCCGGAAGCCAGGAAATCATTTGAAGATATCAAGGTGGCACTGACTAAGGCTCCCGTGTTGGCCAACCCAGACTTCATGAAAGACTTCATCTTGTTCTCGTTCGCCTCAGAGCATACAATTGTCGACATGTTGTTACAGAAAGACGATCAAAACTTTGAGAAACCTATAGCCTATTTCAGAAATACACTCAGGGATTCCCCACTAAGGTACGACATTATGGAGAAACAAGCATACGTCTTGTTAAAATCCCTAAAGGAATTCAAAAAGTACATATTACACTCCCACGTTATCGCTTACGTACCCAGCAACTCGGTCAAGGATATCCTGACTCAACCCGACCCTGAGGGAAGGAGAGGTAAGTGGATAGCGGCCATGCTCGATTATGACCTCGATATTAAGCCTACGAAACTAATTAAGGTTCAGGGCCTTGCGAAGCCGATGGTGCGGTCAAACTGTGACACTATGGGAATCAACTTCATTGTTGATCTGTCAAAAAATCCTCAGGAAGAAATGATTGTGCAGGTATCTCAAAAGTTCATCGATTCGTCGTGGTATAAAGACATCATCTACGTGCTAAGGAATCTACAATCCCCTCCGGATTTAAGTAAGACCAAGGCCAAATTTTGAAACCTCAAAGCCGTCAAGTTCTGTATCTTGGATAGCTCGTTGTACTAGAAAGACCCTGGAGGGATATTGCTAAGTTGTTTGTTGGAAAACGACGTGAAACGAGCTATCAAGGAATTCCACAAAGGTGACTGCAGAGGACACTACTACTATAAAACCACCACATACAAAATCCTAAGAGCGGGTTACTATTGGCCTACAATATTTGCAGACATATACAAACAAGTTTCCAGTTGTCACGAGTGTCATATTTTCGATGGAAGAAGAAAGTTGCAGCCCCTGCCACTAAAACCAATCTCAGTTGAAGCACCTTTCATTCAGTGGGGTTTGGATTTCATAGGGGAAATAAATCCGCCATACTTAGAGCAACACAAATGGATACTCACAACCACAAACTACTTCATGAAATGGATAGAAGCAATCCCCACAAAGTAAGCTACCGACATAGTCATCATCCAATTTCTGGAGACAAACATCTTGTCGAGATTCGGATGCCCTATCAAGATCATAACAGACAACGCGGTCGCATTCAAGTACAAGAAGATGGAGAAGTTTTGTCAAGATTACAATATCACCCTGGGGCACTCCACAACATATTACCCACAAGGAAATGGGTTAGCAGAATCGTCGAATAAAATCTTGACCAGGATCATCAAGAGACTCCTGCAAGACAACAAGAAGGCCTGGCACAAAAATCTTATTTACACGCTATGGGCGGACATGGTCACTACCAAGAATTCCATATCAACCTCACCATTCCAGATTGTATATGGTGTAGATGTGATTTCCCCCACCTCACTGGGGTTTCCCATTCGAAAATTGCTGCAAGAGCAGGAGGCCGAGCCAGATAACACGCAGAGGAGAATAAATCAGTTGATCCATACACAGTAGGTGAGGGAACAAGTGTACAATCAATAACAACTCCACTAGGAGTGGATGAAGAAAACCTTTGACAAACACTCCAAGAAGGAGGAGTTTCATTTTTGGGATCTGGTGTTGAAATGTGATGTGAGAAATGAAGATAAAGAAAAGCATGGAAAGTTCAATAATATTTGGATGGGTCCTTTCAAAATTGGTGCATATCGCGGAAATAATGCTTATTTTGTAGAAGAACTAAATGGAGAGTGCATTGGTTGGGGGCCTGTAAATGGCAGGTTCCTCAAACACTATCTGGTGAAATAAAATCTGTTTAAGTCACATATCATTGTAAATAGTCGTTTTGTTTTTGTGTCGAGTCAGTATGTCAGCAGAAAATTGAAGACCGAAGCGAAGGCACTGAGTTTATGTTGGGTCTTTTAGGAACTGCATCGATAAGTTTAGGTTGAATTTTTTTTTTTCATATGTCAGTGTCCGGAGGCCGAATAAGGCCCAATGGTCAGGCACTTGGTCTGTTGTTCCTCGCTACCTCGTTGGGAGGATAACATCCCCGTTGGATCCAGTTGTTAGCCCCGCCATTTTTTTCTCTAGCTAAGGGTTGGTCTTAGTCGAGTCATGGACTGTGTGTCAAGGCATGTGAAGTCAGGTACAGAACAACAAAGGGGTCGAAGTCAACAAGTGGTCAGTCGGCCCTTAGAGTCGGGAAGGGATGTCAGAGTCAAAACATGTGTAAATGGTATGAATCTGTTCCCAAAGATTCGGGTCCTATTAAAAAAGGAGCTTTTGCGTGCCCCGGGTCGAGGCAAGTTGTTAATATAAGTCATGTCGGCAAGTGCAGTGACCATCATCAACTCATTATGAGGGCTGGAAGAATGAAAAATCACGGCGTTTGTATCACGTATTCCCTGCAGCTCTTATCAGTTGTACTTTACACACGCAGGGGTTCCATGGGAAATCTTCAGTTCATTTTGAAACATCCAGTCATCATGAATTTAGTGTTCCCTGGCACGTTTCCACCTCCCTCCTGCTCTATTATAAATTCCAGAGGTTTTGCATGCGTTCCATTAGCAAATCGAGATTATGCACTATTGGTAGTTTTTCTCGCAAGCCTAGCTTCATCAAGTTTCTTGCCTAGGGCCTGTGCCAAATCCGTCGCGCGTAGGGAAAATACATGCTGCACCATGGAAAATTCCTAAAACATAAGGAAGAGCACGCGAAGTAGCAAAAACGTTGGGTCAGAGCCCAAAAACTTGAATTTGATCAACGAAGATCCAGAGGTCAGAACATCCTTTGAACAGTTCGGGTGCATGGATTTTTGCAGGAAAATTGAAGGATTCAATGTGAGACTAGCCAAGCAATTTGCACTTAGTTTCGACGGATGTCGCGCAGTGATCTCAGGTGTCACTTTCTAGGTGACCAAGGAAACTCTATTGACCATT
>SNQJ01S0011442.1:77767-98102 GCA_010110895.2 Picea sitchensis | reverse complement strand
AATATGTCTCTTGTCCGTATACCCGGCCATCCTGAACGTCCAATCAAGTCTTTGTTCGAAATCACTGAAGCCTTCAGTCCGATCATCAAGATTATCAAGTCCATAACTGACGAGTCGTCAAATACCTCTAGGTAGTGCATTCGTACACTCATATTACACTCCTACCCGAGTTTTAGAAGATTTTGAAGTTGTTCCTCGAGCTCTAAAGTACAGTCGTCAAGCCGAATCAACTTCTGGGAGATGGATACTTTATATGTATATCTTTCTGATTTCGAGATGTAGCTCCGTTGTGTATTGTTCGTGGCTACTCTTCATAGTTGTTGGACATGGATCTACAGTGTATTTGATTTGTAGCCATGGTTCTATTTTATCTCGAGCATGGGTATGCCCGCCTCGGTGAGACATTTGATATTTTTTGCAGACGGCACCTCCTGATTCCTGATTCCTGGGCTCACTCATTCAGCATATCACTACAGATTGGTAAAGAAATGGTAATATATTTCGGCCATCAGATGCTCTTCTGACCTCACACATTAGGGGGCATCTGTTATAACCCTAAATTGCACCTTACATGCTTACCAGGCATCAAGCCAACTCATATCCCTTCCTTTCCAAAGCCATGCTGAACAAACTCTTGAAAATCCTCTTAAAACAAGTGGCCCGCACCCTAACCCTCTACTGCACGCATTGGAACGCTGGCAGGCCCACTACTGCACACGTTGGAACGCTGGTTGGCCTACTACAGCCCGCGTTTACCTAACAAGGCACAAAAACAGGAAAGTTGTCGACGGGACAAAAAGCTTTGGGTCAGTTAACTGAAACTCCCGGCCATGCATGGCTGAGAGTTCGTCCAAAACCCTAGCTCCTGCTAACCTATAAAAGAAGGGGTAGGGGTACTATTTGGAGGAGGAAAATTATAGCAAAGAAACTCTGCCCAATTGTCGAATCCGTTTGTCCCAACCCTTTAGCCTTTCCTCAAGCTTAAGGAGAATTAAAGAAAAGCAGTTGGAGGACAAAGAAGAGGAGGAGCCCAGGATCAGGATCGAGGAACGGTGGTCAGTCTCTATCATTATTGTAAGTTGATTCATCTTGAGATTAATAAAGAATACTTTTCCCGTCCCAATGCATGAGTTATATATGTTTTATTTGATTTATGCTTAATCTCTAACCCTCAAGTAGAAAAATAGCATGCACGCGTAGTGTTTTGTCTTGGTTGCAGGATTGTCTTTGGAAGGAGCAGTGTAAGCAAGCGGACAAAGCGCAACGGAGGATCTACACCAAACATCAGTAAAAAGGTTAGTAGGTTTTTTCCATGCTTCTGTGTGAAAAAGGGGTTTGAGTTTTGGGGTGATAGGTTAAAAGTGATTTCTTTAGGGTCGTGATCTGCATGCAAGTTTAGCCCTAGCTTGTTAGTCCGTAGGGTATTATTTCCCAACAACAGTTATAAACTAGGTGAAAGGCACGTATCAATCCAAACACCCCAGGATGAGAGAACACAAAAACCTAGTGCTGGACCTCCTCGAAGAATTCTCAGAGTATGAGCTATCGACAATCCCGAGGGGGCAAAATCAAATTGTCGATGCATTGGCCACCTCAGCCTCGATTTTCAAAATTCCCATATTTCCAAACAGAAAATATGAGATCGAGTCAAAAAGAGGTCGACAGTACCTGATAATATCAAATACTGGCAAGTGTTTGAGAATGACAAGCAAGTGGAGAGATTCCTCCTAATGAGCGACGAGTTCGCTAACATAAAAATTGATGGCAAGTGTTGTTGCGATGAATATGAGAGTGCAGATGCACGTAGCGATGACGAACCTTTCCAAAACTAGATAGCGGGAAGGAACATAGTACAATTGAAAAATAACATCATCCCAAAGGGGCTAGTTCCACTGGAAAGGTTGTTTGACGAAAACGATGTAGCCAAAAATCCCAAGATCACTGCAAACAATGAGGATGTCAAAGATTGCAACATTGGGACTGAGGAGAACCCAAAAATAATCAAATTATCGAAAATTCTAAGTCCAAAGATCAAACAAGACTACATCAAGATCATGAAGGAATTCCCTGATGTTTTCGCTTGGAGTTATGATGACTTGAAGGTATATGACACTAAAGTGATTCAATATGTCATCCCTCTCAAAGAAGACCAGAGGCCTTTCAAACATAAGCTACGACAGAGAAATCCCTTGCTGCTGTCGCTAATCGAAAAGGAGGTAAAGAAACTCTTCGAAGCTAAAATTATCATTTCTTTAAGGTTTTCTAAGTGGGTGGCCAACTTGGTACCTTTTATAAAAACGAGCGGCAAAATAATATTGTGTGTGCATTTTCGAAACTTAAACAAAGTGTCCCTCAAGGACCACTACACGCTCCCTAAAATGGACTATATTCTACAAAAGGTAGTGGGGTCCCAGAAGATGTCCATGCTGGACAGTTTTTCAGGTTATAATCAGATCATGGTCCACCTGGATGACAGGGAAAATATGAATTTTACGACACCATGGGGGACGTTCATGTATGACAAGATGCCTTTAGTCCTGATGAATGTTGTAGCTACCTTCCAGAGGTAAATGTACATAGAATTTCCTAATGAAAGGGACATATTTATTGTGATCTATCTGGATGACATCACAGTATACTCGAACTTCGATGAAAAACACCTCAGGCACCTAGAAATTATTTTCCAGAAGTGCAGGAAATTTGGCATATTGCTAAACACGAAGAAATCACATTTTGGGATGGAAGAAGGGAAGTTGTTGGGGCACATTATCTCGAAGGAGGGAATTAAGATAGACCCCAGCAGGGTTGAAGGAATCCTAAAGATCGGCACTCCGCGCAATAAGAAGGAAGTGCAATCCTTCCTGGGAAAAGTAAACTTCTTGAGAAGATTCATCCTGAACCTAACAGAGATTATAAAACACATTACCTACATGCTCAGAAAGGGGAATGAGATCAAGTGGAACCCGGAAGCCAGGAAATCATTTGAAGATATCAAGGTGGCACTGACTAAGGCTCGGCTCCCGTGTTGGCCAACCCAAACTTCACGAAAGACTTCATCTTGTTCTTGTTCGCCTCAGAGCATACAATTGTCAGCATGTTGTTACAGAAAGACGATCAAAACTTTGAGAAACCTATAGACTATTTCAGAAAGACACTCAGGGATTCCCCACTGAGGTATGACATTATGGAGAAACAAGAATACGCCTTGGTAAAATCCATAAAGGAATTCAGAACGTACATATTACACTCCCACGTTATCGCTTACATACCCAACAACTCAGCCAAGGATATCCTGACTCAACCCAACCCTAAGKGAAGGAGAGGTAAGTGGATAACRGCCATGATCGATTATGACCTCGATATTAAGCCTACAAAACTAATTAAGGTTCAGGGCCTTGCAAAGTCGATGGTGCARACGGATTGCGAAACTGTGGGAATCAACTTCATTGTTGATCTATCAGAGAATCCTMAGGAAGAAACGATTGTGTAGGTATCTCAGAAGTTCATCGATTCATCRTGGTATAAAGACATCATCTACGTGCTAAGGAATCTATAATCCCCTCCGGGTTTAAGTAAGACCAAGGCCATATTTTGAAATCTCAAAGYTGTCAAGTTCTGCATCTTGAATAGCTCGTTGTACTGGAAAGACCCTGGAGGGATATTGCTAAGTTGTTTGTTGGAAAATGACGCGAAATGAGCTATCGCTTTTCGCTTGGAGTTATGATGACTTGAAGGTATATGACACTAAAGTGATTCAATATGTCATCCCTCTCAAAGAAGACCAGAGGCCTTTCAAACATAAGCTACGACAGAGAAATCCCTTGCTGCTGTCGCTAATCGAAAAGGAGGTAAAGAAACTCTTCGAAGCTAAAATTATCATTTCTTTAAGGTTTTCTAAGTGGGTGGCCAACTTGGTACCTTTTATAAAAACGAGCGGCAAAATAATATTGTGTGTGCATTTTCGAAACTTAAACAAAGTGTCCCTCAAGGACCACTACACGCTCCCTAAAATGGACTATATTCTACAAAAGGTAGTGGGGTCCCAGAAGATGTCCATGCTGGACAGTTTTTCAGGTTATAATCAGATCATGGTCCACCTGGATGACAGGGAAAATATGAATTTTACGACACCATGGGGGACGTTCATGTATGACAAGATGCCTTTAGTCCTGATGAATGTTGTAGCTACCTTCCAGAGGTAAATGTACATAGAATTTCCTAATGAAAGGGACATATTTATTGTGATCTATCTGGATGACATCACAGTATACTCGAACTTCGATGAAAAACACCTCAGGCACCTAGAAATTATTTTCCAGAAGTGCAGGAAATTTGGCATATTGCTAAACACGAAGAAATCACATTTTGGGATGGAAGAAGGGAAGTTGTTGGGGCACATTATCTCGAAGGAGGGAATTAAGATAGACCCCAGCAGGGTTGAAGGAATCCTAAAGATCGGCACTCCGCGCAATAAGAAGGAAGTGCAATCCTTCCTGGGAAAAGTAAACTTCTTGAGAAGATTCATCCTGAACCTAACAGAGATTATAAAACACATTACCTACATGCTCAGAAAGGGGAATGAGATCAAGTGGAACCCGGAAGCCAGGAAATCATTTGAAGATATCAAGGTGGCACTGACTAAGGCTCGGCTCCCGTGTTGGCCAACCCAAACTTCACGAAAGACTTCATCTTGTTCTTGTTCGCCTCAGAGCATACAATTGTCAGCATGTTGTTACAGAAAGACGATCAAAACTTTGAGAAACCTATAGACTATTTCAGAAAGACACTCAGGGATTCCCCACTGAGGTATGACATTATGGAGAAACAAGAATACGCCTTGGTAAAATCCATAAAGGAATTCAGAACGTACATATTACACTCCCACGTTATCGCTTACATACCCAACAACTCAGCCAAGGATATCCTGACTCAACCCAACCCTAAGGGAAGGAGAGGTAAGTGGATAACAGCCATGATCGATTATGACCTCGATATTAAGCCTACAAAACTAATTAAGGTTCAGGGCCTTGCAAAGTCGATGGTGCAAACGGATTGCGAAACTGTGGGAATCAACTTCATTGTTGATCTATCAGAGAATCCTCAGGAAGAAACGATTGTGTAGGTATCTCAGAAGTTCATCGATTCATCGTGGTATAAAGACATCATCTACGTGCTAAGGAATCTATAATCCCCTCCGGGTTTAAGTAAGACCAAGGCCATATTTTGAAATCTCAAAGTTGTCAAGTTCTGCATCTTGAATAGCTCGTTGTACTGGAAAGACCCTGGAGGGATATTGCTAAGTTGTTTGTTGGAAAATGACGCGAAATGAGCTATCGCAGAATTCCACAAAGGCGACTACAGAGGACACCACTACTGTAAAACCAACGCGCACAAAATCCTAAGAGCAGGTTACTATTGGCCTACAATATTCGTAGACATATACAAAGAAGTTTCCAGTTGTCACAAGTGTCAGATTTTCGATGGAAGAAGAAAGTTGTAGCCCCTGCCACTAAAACAAATCTCAGTTGAAGCACCTTTCATTCAGTGGGGTTTGGATTTCATAGGGGAAATAAATCTTCCATCCTCAACGCAGCACAAATGGATATTCACAACCACATACTACTTCATGAAATGGATAGAAGCAAGCTACCGATGCAGTCATCATCCAATTTCTGGAGAAAAACATCTTGTCGAGATTAGGATGCCCTGTCAAGATCATAACAAACAACGGGGCCACATTCAAGTCCAAGAAGATGGAAAATTTTTGTCAAGATTACAATATAACCCTGGGGCATTCCACAACGTATTACCCACAAGGAAATGGGTTAGCAGAATCGTCGAATAAAATCTTTACCAGGATCATCAAGAGACTCTTGCAAGACAACAAGAAGGCCTGGCACAAAAATCTTATTTACGCGTTGTGGGCGGATAGGGTCACTACCAAGAAGTCCATATCAAACTCACCATTCCAAATTGTATATGGCACTGATGCGATTTTCCTCACCTCACTGGGGTTTCCCGTTCGAAAATTGTTACAAGAGTAGGAGGCTGAGCCAGATAACACGCAGAGGAGAATAAATCAGTTGATCTATACATAGGAGGTGAGGGAACAAGTGTATAATCGATCACAACTCCACTAGGAGTGGATGAAGAAAACCTTTGAAAAGAACTCCAAGAAGGAGTAGTTTCAGTTTTGGGATCTGGTGTTGAAATGTGATGTGAGAAATAAAGATAAAGGAAAGCAAGGAAAGTTCGATAATATTTGGATGGGTCCTTTCAAAATTGGTGCCTATTGCGGAAATAATGTTGATTTTATAGAAGAACTAAATGGAGAGTGCATTGGTTGGGGGCATGTAAATGGCAGGTTCCTCAAACACTATCTAGTGAAATAAAATCCGTTTAAGTCACATATCATTGTAAATAGTCATTTTGTTTTTGTGTTGAGTCAGTATGTCGGCAGAAAATTGAAGCCCAAAGTGAAGGCCCTGAGCTTATGCTGGGTCTTTTAGGAAATGTGTCGATAGGTTTAGGTTGCATTTTGTTTTTTCATATGTCAGTGTCTAGAGGCCGAATAAGGCCCAGTGGTCAGGCACTTGGTCTATTGTTCTTTGCTACCTCACTGGGAGGATAACATCCCTGTTGGATCTAGTTGTTAGCGCCGCCATTTTATTCTCTAGCTAAGGGTCGGTCTTAGTCGAGTCATGGCCTGTGTGTCAAGGCATGTGAAGTCAGGTATCGAACAACAAAGGGGTCGAAGTCAACAAGTGGTCGATTGGCCCTTGGATTCGGGAAGGGATGTCAGAGTCAAAACATGTGTAAATGGTATGAGTTTGTTCCCAAAGATTTGGGTCCTGTTAAAAAAGGAGCTTCTGCGTGCCCCGGGTCGAGGCAAGTTGTTAATAGAAGTCATGTCGGCAAGTGCAGTGACCATCATCAACTCATTATGAGGGCTGGAAGAATGAAAAATCGCGGCGTTCATATCACGTATTCCCTGCATCTCTTATCATTTGTACTTTACACATGTAGGGGTTCCTTGGGAAATCTTCAGTTCATTTCGAAACATCCAGTCGTCATGAATTCAGTGTTCCCTGGCACGTTTCCACCTCTCGCCTGCTCTGTTATAACTTCCAGAGGTTCTGCATGCGTTCCATTAGCAAATCGGGCTTATGCATTATTGGTAGTTCTTCTCGCAAGCCCAGGTTCATCAAGTTTCTTGCTTAGGGCCTGTGCAAATCCATCACGCGCAGGGAAAATACATGTTGCACCATGGAAAATTCCTAAAACATAAGGAAGAGCGCGCGAAGTAGAAAAAACGTTGGGCCAGAGCCCAAAAAATTGAATTTAATCAATGAAGATCCAGAGGTCAGAATGTCCTTTGAACAGTTTGGATGCATGGCTTTTTGCAGGAAAATTCAAGGATTCAATGTGAGACTAGCTGAACAGTTTGCACTTAGTTTCGACGGATGTCGCGCAGTGATCTCAGGTGTCACTTTCCAGGTGACCAAGGAAACTATGTCGACCGCTACAAAGATCCCTCTGCAGGGCGAAAGGTGGTTCAAGGGCATGCCTTTAGACGTGCATTGCTATGCAAATTTCATCAAGCAAGATTGTTTAGGGGGGGAATCGAGACAGGCGTTCCAAATAGATATTTGTAGGAACCTTTTCATAAATTGCTTGAAGTAATAAGGATATATTTTACCTGTGAAGGGAGATTCGATAGGATACATTCACACCACATTAGATTGTTGATGCACTTCACAAGGAAGAGGCCATTAAACCTCTCCTTTTTCTTACACTAGAACCTCCGAGAGATGGCGGATAGTGCCTGAGCTGAAGTGGATAAATCTAGAAGGAAATTCTCTCATGTCTCTCTTATTAAACTGCTTGTGGTGGAGGAATTAATGCGCTTGGGAAGCGATTGGGATTCGTTCTTTCTCACAGCAGGCATCCCCAAGGATCCAAAGGGGGATTTCCCTCTGCACGCGGAAAGGAAAATATCACACCGCGCAGAGGTTGTAGTGGAAGAGGTCACCCAGAAAGAGAGGACGTCGAAAGCCCTATTCCCCCAATAGCAAATACCCTAGACAAGGGGCAGGCCAAAGAAGAACAAGGAAGCTGGGGAAACTCTATTCCCAAGGGAACCACGCGCAAGATCGCCCGCCGAAGAATTACATATGCGCGTTATTCGGCTGGAACCTGTCGAGGGTACAAATCGAGAAGGCTAGAGCAGAAGAAGGAGCACAGATGTTTGAGGGCCATCTCAGCAGACGAAGCAAGTGCAGCTCGCTATCGCTGAGATTTACTAGGAAAACAAGGAACTGAGATGACAGTTAGCAGTCAAGACCCTTGAAGTGTCAACATCATAAGGCCATGGAGGGAACGTGACATGACTCAAGAGACAACTCAGAGAGGTGTAGGATACAATCGTATAGTTGCGTGAAACACAGAGGCTGTCAAAAGAAAGGAATGTGAGGCATTTCGGAGAACGCGAAGCAGTCGAAGAGAAAGTCTATGCAACTCTTGCCAGCACCTAGAAGAAGCATGATTAACTCAGTTCATTCTCATACCCTCAAACGAAGCACGGATCTTGACAGTTTTGAAGGGGGCATTGCCCTTAGACGGTTTTTTCATTTTGGTAACGACCATGACACTCAACAGCCACTTGTCATGCACGCACCCCAGAAAATGAGTGTGTGATAGAAATCAAGGCTATTACAGTGGATGGCAGGAGTCTGACAGAACACTTGATCATTCATATATCTTGTTGAAGGAAGGAATTGACACATCACTCTCCCCATGACGAGACCTTTGTTGATAACCAAATCCCCATGGCAGAATACAACCAGTCATGCGAAGAGTCATTCTATTTTTGGAAAGGCGCCATGCGAAGAGTCATTCAGTGTAGAAACAGTCGGTTTCCTAAATTTTAGGGACAGTATCTAGAGAGCAGGGCAACCCAAGCGGCGCTCTAGCCTATATATTTTATCTTTTCAATGTAATCCAGGTTGGTTGGAAAACTAGTGTAGACAGTGTCTATTGAATGTAGTCCGAGTTCGATCGAAATTTAATGCAAAAGTCCTATAGCTTTGATGAAAATATTCTAATTGTAGCAGCTAGATGTATTGTTTCCTTTCTTTGCGTATGTACTTCATGTATTCTTTATTCATATATATTTCTGTCTAAACAAGAACGGATTTCGAACCCAGGATTCGCTCTGTAGCACTTTGGGATTCGCACCATTTAGACAAACCATCTTTCCTCTAAGTTAACTATGAATTCATCCTTAGCGGTGCTCTGAGTTGCTTTATGTGTTTTCCCCTCGCCACACACAACGATTTTAAACTAAAAACTATTGCTCGCTTAGCCTTTATCCTCTCAAGTTCAATCACCAAGTCATTTGTTTCTATCATTTCCTTGAATCGACTCCATAGCCCAAAGTCTTACTATCTTTCGCCAATGAAACCAGAACTTACTATTCAAAGGTGTTAAATCTAGCCGACAGTTCAGAGCCATATCTTGTATTGAGACGAAGTCTCCCGACAGAGCCCTCTCCATGTCCGAAAGGCTAGTTTCATATCTCAAAGTTGGTTTGTAGGTTGCCCCTGTCATTCGTTTCTCAGCCAAACGAAGTTTACAGAGAGCTAATAGGGAGAAAGCAAGGAAGAACAAGGGGAAGGTAGGGGTCGATAGTGCTTCTGAGTCGGATTATTTTCAGAACGAAATGAAAGAAGAGATATTACAATGAAATTCACATAAAAATTGCCAGAAATAGAGAAATATAGCAACACATGATCTATATTAATGAAATAAATGTACAAAGACTGTAAAAATACAGAGTGCAAGACTCACTAGAATGGTGACAGTTTTATCTCTGAGAAGAGATGTGACGGCTACGCTCATTCGCAATAATATGATTACAATGAGGCTCTGAAGTCCTTTCTATGATAAAAATGAATTCCAAAACCCTATACATCCAAAAACCTAACCCTAGGATATGAATCACCAAAAGTCATGTGGGCCTCGTTGGGGTACGTTAGTACATCAACTTCTCGGGGTCATAAATTTTGCATACGATCTCCATTTTAGGCATGTGATAGTCCGTTGGAAAGGTCTTTTCGAGAACTACACATTATGTCATCAAACTTTGACTCTGTCTAGATTTTGACTGTGGAAAGCCAAGAAAATATTTTTTAGAGCCCCAAAACGACCCTGGAAGTACAAAAAGATGTATTGACATGAAAACTTCCAAAATAATTGAGTTGGAATAGGTGGTCGGCCACCAATATCCACCTGGATTCTATGTAGGGCTTTAGCACAACCTCGTAAGTGTAGAACCCACAATTACAAAGAATTGTCCCCATTATAGAGAAACGTGTTGAACTGAAAACTGTCAAGATGAGCCAGTTGGAATTTGAAACAGGTGGGTGGCCACCAATATCCACCTGTATCAACTTCTTCCTCTTGATCACATGTAATGATGAATGGGGCATAATTAGAAGTAGAGCAAGTAGAGAAGAGATACGAGAAAAAATGCTCTGTTAAATCAAAGGAGGAAGTGGATATTGCGGTGATAACTAAGTTGGAATCGATGTCAGATACTAAATTTCCGGAGGAGGTGTGAGAATGGGTGGAGGACCCGATCTATTCCCAGACATGAGATACAAAGTATTTTTGCATAGCAGAGACATATTGGTTGGTGAAGAATTTGGTGGCCCAAGCGTTGGAGAAGACCAAGGAGGACTATTATGAAATTATCCACACCTTGAGAGTCTTCAAAGGGAAATTTGAAGCGGTCTGCAACATAGTGTTTGGGGTTAGGATTACTATCTCTCAGGTGGCAGGAGAGGAGGGGAATGGAAGACAGAGGGACAACTCTATAACTTGGCAGGGACGAAGGAAAATCCAATTGTGATTGTTAAAGATCCATAGAAACTAGAGCAAGCACAGACTGGGGAGGGGAACATCGAGCTAGTGATGGAGGTTATCGAGGAGGAGTCCATACCTCCAAGCATTTGGATAACGAGTCTAAATCTTTCTATGCTTTTTTAGTTAGATAGATAGTGTGCATAACTCTCCACTGCTAAGGTTGAAAGTCTATTTTTGTAACATTTGGACCAAGAATATACTTGTCAAAATATTATATTTTGATGATATTCCTTGAGGGGATTTGGTTTCTTGTGTAAGCACATCCCAACCATGGAGATGGATGTATAGCTTTTTGTATATAATAGATTTGGAGTTTATATATATATATTATACCTAAAGAGATCAAATCTTTAGAAATGAAAAATTTGAATAAAAATTAGTAGATTATATTCCTTTCTCTACAATATCCATAAAATTATTTTAATCATAAAACATTGCATAATATAAATGTGATACAAAATTACAAATATGTGATATGTTTAAGATATAATTGATTTATTTGTAAAAGAGGTTTGTGACGTTGGTCAAAGCTCAACGTTTCTTAATGCTTTTACAAAATTCTCATTCGGGAGAAAGCGATTTGGATGTGATGGAAAATTACAAATATTTGATATATTTAAGATACAATTGATTTATCTGTAAAGGGGACTTCGTGACGTTGGTCAAAGCTGAGTGTTTCTTAAAATGCTTTTACAAAATTCTCATTCATGAGAAAGAGATTTGGATGTGTGACATTTAAGGTTTACTTTTACGAAAACATGATAAGTTAAAGAATCTTGAATTAAGGAAAATTATGCAAAAACATGATACGGTAAGGCATTCTGATCTATTTATCAATTTGTAATTGCAAAACATGAGCATGTTGATCTATTTATCAATTTCTGGATGCTGTCATGTTGATATATTTACATTAAAGCAAGTGCAAAACATGAGCATATTGGTCTATTTATCTATTTCCAGTTGCTGTTATATTCACATTAAAGCAAATGCAAAACATGAGTAGATTGATCTATTTATCAATTTGTAGTTGCTGTCATGTTGCATTAAAGCAAGTGCAAAACATGAGCATTTTGATCTATTCATAGTTGTTGTCATGATGATGTGTTCGTTAGGAAAAGTAGAAACAGAAAAACATTTCATTTTAGAATGTGAGGCTTTCAAAGACAGCAGGGAAAATTATGCAGGTATTCTGGCAGCTAATTCTTGGGATAATTTATTCAGCAAAGAGTTTGTTGAGAAGCTGGGAGCGATTATTGTAAAACTTCACAGGAAAAGGGCCGAATACAAAAGCCAGATGGAAAAACAATCTGTCCCATAAGCTATTTTTAGCCTCGTGGACGTTAAAAATACTTTCTTTCTTTCTTTCTTTCTAAAAACAAAGTGAAATGTTTGAAGACTGTAAAAAACGCACGATTTATCAATCAAGTGAACCGTGCCTTCAGTTCTAATGGATAATAGTACACCAAGCCAGGATTTGTTCAGCGAGCGATTAAATTATATTGACAGTTCAGTGTCGTGTGGCACAAAAGTAAAATTCTTTTGTCTTTGTTTAAAAGTCAACGAGTCCAATCAGAGCACTCGCATGCTTGAATTTGTTTACGTGAACATCCACATCCACTGTTGTGTACAGTCTAAACTATCAAGTTCATGGTTATGTTAATGGCGTCTTTAGAGTGTGAAGTTTTCAAAAACAGAAAGGATAATTATATAAGTATCTTGACAGCTAGTTTTTGGAATAACTTATTCAGTTAAGATACAGTAGAGAAATTGAAGGAGCTCATCATCAAGTTGAATAGGAAAAAGGTTGAACTGCAAAAATCAGTGTGTGAAATGATCTGTCCCACATACTATTGTTAACCTGGTAAACGATAAAATCATATTCTTTCTAAAACCCTTTTCAAGGATCGATCAATATATTGCGTTTAAAATTTATGGTGAACGTGTAATTATGACTGATCGATGATCCAAGTAAAACCATAAAGAAAACCATGATTTTTGTCAGAAACACACCAAGATCCATAGACAAAAAAGAGATGCATTTTGCATAAATTTTACTTCACGCCTACATCCTTATTTTGGTACATAAATTTTACTTCACGCTTACATCCTGGTTTTAGTACCTCGTGATCTCTAATTTCTATGTTAATGGAGTTAATAATGTAAAAGGGACGATTCGATATCACACCAACATTAAATTTATTTAGAAAAGGACAGGGTGGTCCTGTAACGTGCGACCAGATTAACATGTGTTGGTTTGTTTTTCTCCTTTTTGTCCTTGGTAATAATTACTATGCACTGTAAGATAAGTCGCTGCTGATTAAATCAGAAAATAAGATGGATTTCCTTTGATCGAGCCTGAATATAAGCGCGATAAATTATATTTAGAATGTTTGGATTTGGACAGAGTATGATGGGCGCACATGAAAAATATTTCAGAAATGGAATGATATGATGTTTTCTTCGTCTTCAAACAACAATTCCTGCTAATTATTCTCTGTCAGCATCTCTGTTTCCTTAACTATGTGCACAGAAAGAAACAGACACGATAAATGCCATGAGTTTCGCTCCTAATTAGTCATTCATAGGAATTATAAACAGAAAAATTAGGATGAGGATTAAGAAAGGAAAACACATAGATGCAATGCAGGCGTCATCTTTTTCTCAGAAATTCATAGATTCGGTAAAGTGTAGGGGATGGATAACATTTGTAGGAATACGCGTGCTCTAAGTGACGTCAGTTGACTTGTCGTCTCCGATACAGCAATGTGGGGACTCTGGATAAATGAAGTTGGCAGCCCAGTTCACATGGCATGTGGGGTATGAAACGCACAAACACAGGATTCTTCAAGTGAACTGCGGCCAAGTGGAAAATAGCCCTTAATGGACTGTCAGACACCATTACTCTTTTCCTTCCTTGAAAACGGAATTCCAATGTGAATGGAGGTTGAAACCAATGAATATATATGCCAGCCATGTTTTCGTATAGTTAATTCTTTCTGCTGGGAAAATTTGTGACTTGGGAGGATGGCAAAGATTGGATAGTGGGACCTTTTGCACGTAGAGAAGAATCTTTGGTCTGTGCTGGGACCCTTTTCCCAATACCACGGAGGAACACCAGGAGCTGTGTGGGAAACCTATGGACGAGCACTAGGGTTGGGCTGTATTGGCATAAAAATGGAAGTAGGATAACGTATCAAGGAATTGTCCATTTTGTTTTGTTTTATTGGTTTGATGAAGTTTTACATATTAGATTAGCGTATTCTACTTTTACAGTTTTTTGTTATTGTTTTCTCATTTTTTTCAGATTGATTTTGCTTTAAATCTTGTGAGGAATTGTTGGATTTCCAGATTTGAGTGGTTAAGTTTGTACAATCAAAGTGCTTCAGGGTTTTTCAGCAGGTTGAATCCATTATGAATTTAGAAATGCAATTTAAACAACAAAAAATAGCAATTTTGTTTAGATTTACATCACCCATTCCTACTAAAAAACAAAAAAGTAGAATTACAATTTAGACGAAGAGAAAATTAGTATATTTGATATTTACAACTTCAACAAAGAGAAAAATACAAATTGATCTTTGATAATAAACTATTAATTAGTCCCAGAAGTGTAGGACAGTGGCTGACGGAGTGAGGCACTCTGTAAAACTTGCCCGACAAAAAATCCAGCCATATTAAGAGTTCAGATGTGGTTCAGACAAACTAGCAAACCAAAAAAAAACTATTAATTAGGAATATGATGTAAAATTGTTTTTAGTTCACTAAGAACTAGTTTTTCTTCTTTAATAAGAAAATAGTTTAACAGTTCCAGAGTGAAAAACTGTCTTTTTATGGATCATTCTCTTTAAGGAAATAGCTTAACAGTCCATGAGTGAAAGTCTGTCCCTTTAAGGATCCCCAGTGAATTATTCCAGGTGGTCTGGTTTTCCTTTAATAATGGTGATGAATCAACCTGTATTCAGGAATAACCACAAGTAATAACTATCGTACTGTTGATTGACAACTGAATTATGATAAGTTTAGTACTATTGATTGACAACTGAATTATGATAAGTTTTTAAACTGTAGTAGAAGCTACACTAGTTCTATTCCAAAAATTGATTAATAATTCAGAAACTACCAACAGAAAACAGAAAAAATTCTGCAACTGGAAATTGGGACAATTTGTTAATCACTTATCTTACTCCCTAAAAATATTCAAAACTTTCGTTTTTAATGATAAATTCTGACAGAAATTATGGTTTTTTTAACATTGATAAAAGTTCTGTTCGTGGTTCAACCATATTTGAAGGGTTTCTGCGGGTCTCCCAATGGAATTAAAATCTCATGAAAACCTGAAACACGTTGGATCACTAGGAACTCTGATTTTTATCTGCTAATTCCAACCAAGATGGCCAAACATGTGCATTTTGCAGACAACCGATAGGGATGGTGCGGATTAACTAGATTTGGTGGAACTCCCACATGCTTTTGCTTTTCTTGGGCTTGGATTCTCGATTAGATTAGAAGAGAGCTAGACATAGAAAAAATTGTGAATGGGTTTGTTAGATCTGCAGTTTTTGGTGGGGCGTGGGCCAGGGAGAGAAAGTATACGAGTAGGTACCTGGATTCGATTCTTTGCACAAAGTCAAAATCGACGTTGATATGCAGTGGGGACCCGTAAGGGGGTCCATGGGTGGAGCTTGAATCAAGTCAAACTGTTTCAATTGAGACGCTTGTTATAATAATAAGGTGCAGACATGGGCTGAAATCATGGAGTTAATTCCCTTGGCCTAGGATTCCTTTGTTGTGCTTGAATTTTTGGATACCGTTCAAAGAGATCAGGTAGGCTCTCGTCCAGAAGACTTACTATTTAGTGAATGGATAGCGATGGTAAATGAAAAGACACCAAAGCGGAGATTCTCCAAATAAGCACTGAAAACAAAGCTAGGATTTCGGTTGGCCTGGGGTAAATTCCCACTGGCGGAAAGCCAAGATTTGATCCAATCAGCGGATATGGACATATTTATGGAATGTGGAGAAAGCACTCTTTGTGATGGAACAGTGAACAGTTTTTCAAAGGAAGGACTTATGGAGACATTTAGCTGCCATTTCCGATACGAGGGACCGCGAGAAGGAGGATCTGTCCTATACTTAAGACGAGCCGGATGGTAGAACATCAAGATGTCAGAGGCTAAATTCCAGTAAGGGAAACAGGTAACTACGTAACCATGTTTTATGCCAGAGAGCTCAGGTAGCACAAGATACATTTTATTACAATGCATCTCGTGGAATTCTATATTTCCTGCCTAGTTCAGTGTTTTCTTTCTTTTTCTCCCGTACTAAAAATGCTTCTCATGGACATAAATTATAACACCTTCAGAATGCAGATATCTTTTATATTGAACTATCAGCTGTAACATGCTTCTTCCTGCAATTGTCTTTGCTGTTATAGCTATTTTTCTTGTTTATCTCAAACTTCTGGGTGGTTTATTTTTTCTCATGGCCTCTCCAAAGAAAATGCATTTCCATCCCTCTCCCTTAGCTGTCAGACCAATGGTTAGGGAGGACAGGTCTTTTTTTCACGGGTTCAAGCAGTGGACTTTTCCTTTTTGATGTGAATGTTGGGCGATGGGTTGCTCTAATGGTCAAAAACATTATGTATTTCTATTTGCAGTATCATCTGGAAGAGTGTAGATTGTTACATGGTCATTACTTAGTCCTTTGAGAATCAATTTTAGGATCTGCTAAGATCGTTTGAGCTATTTCATGGCTAACAGTAAGAGCATACAAAAATATCCAGAAACTGTGTTTTAAATGTTGCCGATTTTCAGTTTTTCAGTAATGATGGGAATGTTTCCTTTGTTTTTATTGTAAATTGGTGGTTGCTTGAAAAATGCACAAATTGTTATATGTACTGATTTTTCTAATTGGGAAAGTAACCTTTATTTTTATTCCAAGGATTTTTTCTAATTGGGAAAGTAACCTTTATTTTTATTCCAAGGATTTTCTTTGTTCAGTAATGATGGGAATGTTGTCTTTCTTTTTATTGTAGAGTGGATGATTGTAGATTGTTATATCCACTGGTTTTTGTATTTGAAAAAATTGTCTTTATTTTTATTGCAAATTAGCTAAATATTTCAAAATATATAAAGTATTATACAACTTTTTTTATTATTATTAACATTTTTACTATTCTTAAAACTTTTACGAGAGATGCCATGACCACAATAATTTTCTGGAATTTATTAGAAAAAATAATCCTTATTTAACCCTTTAAACCACCATTCACGGTTCATCCAACTCTAGTTGTGCGGTGAGGTTCTCGTGAAACTAGTCAGAGTCCATTTTGTCAGAAAATTGTAGAAGGGTACATGCTTATGTGGGAATTTGTTCAAATAAGTCTAGATCAGCCGAATTTTGCCATAAAGTTTACACACAGAAAAAATAAGGGTCAATGAAATGCCCAGTGAGAGCATTCTCAAAATAACTAGAAAGAGACCTTTCGAGCTCACTTGTCATTTTCATTTGAGTAAAGAAAATTCCATCGATTAGTTTGTACATAGTTTTTGCTTAGCCCAGGCCCCATGATACTCCGCTGGAAATTAGGAAAGTCTTGCAGTATAACACTTCATGTAGGTAGTCTCCAAGGAATTCCACAAGTGATGGAATATTTGAATTTCTTGTATTGATGTTACATTGGGAAAGAATACCTCTGTCTGGTTCATGAGCTTCTTATTAATTTCTATTATCTTCCAGCTAAATCTTTCAGTTAAGTTTACTAGTGACACATTTTTATGTTATTCAAAATTCAATTTAATTTTGTCATGGATACAATACTAACAAAAATAAATGGTTGATATAAGTTGATCAGCTTCCTTTTTCCATTTTTTTAAATTAATAACACTAATCATTTAATAATTAATGAAAAAACAATGATAATTTGATAATTCATGAACCAACAATGATAGTTACCAAGTGAAAAATGGTGGAATATGATATGGAGCTTCAGCTCGGATGCTTGAGGAAATACCTGTTAAGTAAATTAATAATGAATTAATGCCGTTGCACCATATTCCTGATTCTGGTGCGTGCGTTTTTCAAATGTTTTGGTTTTCTGTTTTTTTTGAAAAACATGAGAATTATATTGGCCTCAGGGTCAGGGTCATGAAGTAAGATGACCAACTTCAACATTAACCAGAACTTGAACTTGTTTTTATAAAAACAAGACTATTAAATTTAGTTTATTATTTTTTCGATTTCCATTATCTTTTTAAGTGGGGTTGTGAATGATTCCATTTCCATTATCTCTATACAATCTTTAGCGAAATTTCTCACTTAAAATTCAGTGTAGTTTTGATTTAAAACTATGCATAAAAGACAAACTCTAATATGTACAATGTTAACAGTTCCAACTAAGGATTTCGTAACAGTAAATGACAATTCCATTCCAACCTGTACATTCAGTGTAGTTTTGATTTAAAACTATCCATAAAAGACAAACTCTAATATGCACAATGTTAATTGTTCCAACTAAGGATTTCGTAACAGTAAATGACAACTCCAATCCAACCTGTACATTCAATATAGTTTTGATTTAAAACTATGCATAAAAGACAAACTCTAATATGTACAATGTTAATGGTTCCAACTAAGGATTTCGTAACAGTAAATGACAACTCCAATCCAACCTTTACATTGTACAAAATTCCAATTTCCCAACAACAACTTTAACTTGTACATTGTACATGGTTGATCCCATGATAACCATACATAATGATTAAAGATTTCATGAGTATGGATGACTTGACTTCAATCGTACAGAAAACATACGCTGTACTCGACCACTATTGTGTCCACTAAACCGACATCTACACTATTATGGAACTATGTGATAAATACTACTTGAAAATCAAAATGGAGTGGGCTAACTTGGGAGCGATCTTTCTTTTTGAGTTACTTTTCAAGGGTGGTTTTATCTTAAATTTCTGGTCAATCCAGAGCCTTATCGATTTTTTAAGCATTTGAGTTGGTTTGAAATGTGGTAAAACCCTTAGGGTATGGTTCTGAAATACATGAAAATTTGATCCATGTGAAGCTCAGACTACCCCTAAAAATCTTTCCGGATTCAGGCCCATTTTTTGTCTGAAAAGGACTCTGTTTACTCCCGAGTTAACCTACTCCCTTGAAAATTCTCTTTGTTCATCATATTTTATATTTTTTGGGTGGATTATAGTGGTTTTTCATTAGCTAGTTTTATTTTTGCATTTAGAACTGTAATTCAAATAATGGAAAATTACAATTTCATTAATAATTTGATGACCCAATTTCTTTCTATATTATCTATTTCTATAGTGTCAAGTAAACCTAAATCTTTTTTGGAACTTTTGATAAATGCAGTTTGAAAATCTCTGTCTCTAAGATTTAGTTTGCCCACTTTGAAATACAGTTGAAATGAAAATTGTCTTTTACTTTAAGATTTCTTTTTCTCACTTAACATTATGAAATTGAAAATTCTCTTTGTTCATCGTATTTTTTAGTGGATAAGTTTTTTATGAAATTGATTTCATCTGTATATTTAAAACTGTAATTCAAATAATGAAAAATTACAATTTCATTAATAATTAGATGACCGATTTCATGATAAATAATATATCATGTTAAACAAACTTTTTGAAAAATGCAGTTTGGAAATCTGTGTCTCTAATTTAGCTTGCCCACTTTGAAATACAGTAGAAAATTTTCTTTACCCTTACGATTTCGTTTTCCCACTTAGGAATATGAAATTTTAGCAGTGCAATGAGCTCAAAGAACATGGACAATTAATCTTTCTCTATCAGATTTATTGTATTTCAGGTTTTTTTTTTTTAAATGTACATACGTTTTCCGTGGCTTTCTAAGTGCATTTAAATTCAAACTCTTATTTCCAATGGGAGTGACAAATATTGAAGAAGTCAATCGTTCACGCTGCGTTTAAGTTCAATCTCTTATATCTAATAGGAGTGACAAATATTCAAGAGGTCAATCATTCACGCGCTGTGTTTAAGTTCAATCTCTTATTTTCAATGGGAGAGGTCAATGGTTCATGCTGTGTTTAAGTTTAAGTTTAATCTCTTATTTTCAATGGGAATGTCAAATACTCAGTAAATCAATTCAATAGTAGGGGTGGTTAAGAGTATCATATATTTTCATAATTATAAATTGTTAATAGAGTAGTTGGTTAGTGTGGGTTTGATTTCTATTTAATTATTAGTTTAAAATTATTGGTTTAAATTTTGTGAGTATTTTTTTAAGATTTTAATTTTTTTAAACAATTAATTTATAGAAAAAAAAGTTATAAATGATAATTCAATTTTATCAATAAACAATTTATAGTTTTGATAAAATCAAATAAATATATCTTCTTTAAACCAATAATTCATTAAAAAAA
>SNQJ01S0011442.1:64098-77714 GCA_010110895.2 Picea sitchensis | reverse complement strand
ATTCAATTTCATAAATAAACAGTTTTATAGATTTGGTAAAACCCATTAATATATAGTTTTAGTAAAACCCATTAATATAGTTTTGATAAAATCAAATAAATATACCCTCTTTAAACTAATAATTCATTTTTAAAAAAAATTATAAATAACCATTTAATTTCATAAATAAACAATTTTATAAATTTGGTAAAACCCATTAATATATTACAGGAATATAATATAAACCTTTTACATGAACTTGTGTGGGTTATTTGCATTTTAATCTACCCATTTGTTTTTGGCTTTTTTCCTTGTATCTTCCTTCCACTCATCTCCCTTTGGCTTTTTTTCTCTTGCAGTGTCCTTTTTTTCATCTCCCTTTGGCTTTTTTTTGTCCTTTTTTTAAGTCAGAAAAAGGTGTTTTTAAATTATGTTCTTAAATTATATTAAGTTTTTTTGTTTTTGTTTTTTTAATATTTTTTAATAATGTATATTTGGTGGTAGTGATGATGGTGTTTTCAATTATGTGTTTTTTTATAATCCATATATGTATTTTCATATAATCCTAGTATATGTGGGATGGTTGACAAGATTCTAATGTTCATAAGCTATTGAAAAGATTTTAAAGTTAATAGTTTTTTTTAAATATAATATATTATATTTATATATTTTTTTTAAAAGTAATATAGTTATAAAATAAAATAAGATATTTTATTTTTATATTTAAAAAAAAAAATTATAAATCATTAAAAATTAAAATAGATATAAAATTTAATTTAAAATATTAATCTCAAATCAATTTATAGTATAATTATCTTTTATAATTTTTTAAACCATATTTAGTATAATATATTTATTTTATTAATAAATTTAGTAATTTATATTAATTATTTAAATTTTTATGAAAAATTRARTACTACTTATTTATATAAATTGATAAATTATATTTTTATCTAAATAAAATTATTTTATAAAAAAAGTCATTATATAAATATTAAATAAATATAATATAATTTTCAATTTATAAAGTTTGGGGAAAATCTTCAAGTACTTTTTCTCATTTGAGGATGGTACTCAAAGTAAATTCTAAAATTTTAAGAGCACAAGGCCATCAACAACAAGGCTCTAAACCATTACAACAATATACTCGTTATTAGTTCAACCTGTTACTTGCCAAAATTATATCCTCATGAAAAATATAACTTCTTTCCAACCACCCAAACTAAACTCAATCAACATATTAAATAAATAAATAAAATTTTGTTTATTTATCATAATTTTAAAATAACTTCTTCACACTATTTTCTATCCATCCATCTTTTAAATGATTTATGATATTGCTACCTATCTTACCATTGACAATTTCTCTGACAACTAATAAACAACCAATAAACTTGTTTATGTTTTAATATCTCTATGTAGTTAAAAAATATATTTTCATCATCAATTCCAAGGAATATTTAATTACTAGCTTTCATCGCCATTCATGGACTCATTCGAGTGTTTTTGTCGGGACATCATTTGTCTCCCATTTCAGCCGGTGCGAAAAAAATGCATGAGTAAAGCCAAAATGACATGCAAATGATTTTCGCCGAGATAAGTTTTTCTTTTGAATTACGATTAACAAATAAAAAGTCGTGACTATTTTGAAACTATATATTTTCATACTGTCAGTGACTAATTGAAGCTATCTGCCAAAATCACTGACATGCAAATGTTTTTTTTGCCAACATAAGGTTTTCTCTTGAAACAATGACTGATTTAAGGTTATCTTTTGACTTTTTAAATAAATTCCAAAATAATGTCCATTGGCTTATCTTCAATTACTTTCCAGTCATCCATCTTCCAGTTTATATATATATATATATGATTGTAAAGCCAAAAGTACTGATATGCAAATGCAGCAAAGGAGTGCATCCTTTATGAAGGAAAAAATAATTAAACAAATAGGTTTACAATGGAGAACGATAAGGAAATTACAGTAGTTACAACATCCACAACATAATTACAAAAGTAGTTACAACTTTTTCCAAATTACAGTATAAGTAATACGAGTACAGTTTACTAAATTACTCTATATTTTGTATTGCAGGTAACAAGGTATCCAAGTTATTCGGTACAGCTTACAAAAGTCTATCTTCTAAAATTTAGCAGTGAATTATATAGTGGTAATCCAATAACGTTGCATTCTGACTATGGTCATAGCATACAGTACATGACCAGTTCATCCACTGGTCTACTAAAAGTTGCATGATAGAACTAAAGGGATATAAATATAAGTTTTAACACAATTAATGTAGCTGCAGGGCTATAAGTATCCAGCTTATGTATCTCACTCACTGTGAAATTCTACATGTTAATATGATAGCTCACCCAGCTAGCTTATTCGTGTACAAATTTGTCTACATTTTACAGAGGGCTGCGAGACTTCACTAATGATCTGACCACATATTTATTGATTGCTTCCATGTAACTCTGTTGGCTGATTTCTTCCAATTGTCTTCTGCACCCCCTCAAGGACTGAGGTTGGGTTAATCAATCGACCATAGACTGCCTATCAAATCCGATGCTTTTAGATGTAATTTATTATGTACATGAAAAGCCAGTTAAAGTTACCATTTGTTCATGTAATTGTTGTGGGAGAGAGCTGATCATTTTCCTGCAAAGCTCCAGAGATCAACATCACAGTTGGAATTTGAGGCATAATCTCCTTGCTGCTCATGTTTATTAGACTGTCGCAGAAGTACAGTCATATGATCAGGTATGGGATACATTGTTTCGTTAGGAAACCTAGCATCCTTTGACACGTCCTCCTGGCTCAGTTGTGAAGCTACAAATTTATCCAGCACTCTCCAATCAGTAACCTGCTCCTCGTTGTATGTGTTAACAGCGTGTTGATCTTCTTGGGTAGCTGCTGACTGTGGATTGGCATTTCCATGATGTCCTTCCATGTTGCAACCTGTTTCAAATCCATTATATGGCATTGAACATTCGGCCCTTTTTCCAGGTGCGCTTGAGGATGCGTTACAGGGTACTTTTGGACTCTCCAGCTGAGGAAGCTGAAGAAACGAATCATGAGACATATGGTAGTGTAACTCTAGCTCCTGTTTGCAGGCGAATGGAAGTTGGTATCCCATATCCCCACCTTGAGGAAGTTTCTTGGGTGAATCTAACTCGGGCAGCAAACCTACCTGGTCTTCGTACCAACAGACAGTATCGTCATTTCCTTTCCTCTGGGTTGTAATGCGTTTCTTGAAGACGCGACAAACAACCCATCCCTCCTCCTGTACAAAACAAAAATTTACAAAGCTTTGTGAGAAACAAAATTTTTCAGTTTTTTTCACAAATTTTGTCTCCGTCCCATAAATCCTGCCAGGTAGGGGGCACCTAACAAATAAAATTATTTCTATTCTACAATAGAGCATCCTCAACCCCAGTGCCCATGACAACCAACCTAAACATTGGTGATTATAGTCTAAAAACAAAATTTTTGAGTCACTTTTATGAAAGTTAGTAAACCATAAAAATTGAACAATTCATTTTCATTTGTATTTTTCAATACGGAATAAGGTCGTTTGGTTTTTTCAGGTTTTTTTTCTATTCTGTGGAATGTGTTTGGAAAATTGGACCGTGCTGTGCAGATGGATATGTGTGAAACAACATTCTGATAATTCTATCTCATGACATCTTAAAATGTATTTTTCTATTGATTATGGAATAAGGTCGTTTTGTTTCTCAGCCTTTTTTTATTTATGTGGAATGTGTTTGGAAAATTGCAACAGTGTTGTGCAAATGGAGATGGGTGAAACAACAGTCTGATAAATCTATCTCCGGACATCTTAGAATAACTTCTAGGCATATAAAATGTAGAAAATAATAATTCCTCTTAATTCTTTATAAAATACAGTATTTTGTATCAAGTAAATTACCTATAACAATTTGCATTTGTAATAGGCGTTGCAAGGTTTTTTCCTTGGAAAAGATGTACTCAAGTGTAATTTATGTGTCTGGATCATACGGTTCATTCCACAGGCTGGTTATTATGGTCATATGGACTTTTCTATTCATCTATACATTTTATTTATTCTGAAGTCTAGCTGAGTGAAGTGCATGTACTCTGCTTCAGATTTATTCAGTGATTTATTTTTTAATAATAGGACAAGAGTTTTCATTTTTGCAGTCTAGGGCTTCCTTATCTGAGATTTCGCTCGAAGATGATCCAAAATAAAGGAGAAAGAAATGTGTTTTTAGATGCATTTAATTCTATCAAGGAACTGCAAAGTTAATTATACTTGCCTGAGGGGTAGCGTTTTCATTTGTCTCAAGCCTGTATTCGTGCATGATCCAGTCTGACTTCTGTCCATTGGGAGCACGGCCTTTGTAGAAGACTAACGTTTTTCTCATCCCAATGAGGTTCAGCTTACAGTATATAGCCTTATCTCTCCCCGTGGCTTTCCAGAAACCGGCCGCTGTGGCCCTGTTTGTGCGCGTGCCAGTAGGGTATTTTTTGTCCTTGTGACTGAAGAAATACCACTCGGTCTGTTCCTCGGACCCTATCTTGCATTTCTCTATATATTCACAGGAAAACAACAAATTCTTATTTGGATAATGTCGGAAACACATTGCATAATGGATTGTTTTTCATTGTTTAATGTATGGACACTGCAAATTCAGTATAGATATTGCGTGAAATTGAAATACCTTGGAGATCCCAAGGCTCAATCTTGTAAAGGTCAATGTCCTTGATTACATCCAAGTCAATCCTTTTTGCAGCAACTTTCTTTCTGAGATAGTAATCTACAAGTTCTTCATCGGTAGGGTGGAACCTGAAACCTGGAGGAACGCGAGATAGCGTGTTCATTGTAATAAGATATTTCTACCTGTACAAAAGCATTTTTGGAGTTAGGCCAAGATGAATAAACCAACTACAAATGCATTCAATGATGTCAAAAACCCAATTATAAATCAGAGTTAGGCCAAGATGAATAAACCAACTACAAATGCCTTCAATGATGTAAAAAACCCAATTATAAACCCTATTAAAAATCAGAGTTAGGCCAAGATGAATAAACCAACTACAAATGCATTCAATGATGTCAAAAACCCAATTAAAAATCAGAGATAAAATGTTATCCCATTAGATAACCCAACCCCGGGTTATTCATAACAGAGTTTAAATTTTTTCATCAATGTTTATTGCCTTAGTCTAAATGTTTTACTAAATTTTTAGGATCATTTGGTCGAGAAATTGTTACATCCTCAGATAAAGTGATTATTTTGTATAATTCACTGATTCCAACTAAAAAACCATTTCATAAAACAGTTGGAAAACTCCATACCTATTTGCTATGGCTTAAATTACAAGGTATTATAGATCCATTTTAAAGTTATTATAAATACAAGGTGCAATATTCCAAACCAATTATAAACGGCAAAGTGAATTGAAAACAAACGGAAAAAAATACTGATAACATAATTCATTCTACTTCCAAATCTGGTCATGAACATTCATGCCAGTTTCTGCAACGTCTCCGTATAGATAAAGGCCATCTCATAAATAAATAATTAGGTAAACTTTTATAATCACAGCAAGTTGTTCGAACGCTGGATATTTTGACATTGACAAGTACCTCAATATCTACTGGGCAAACTAATTATCGGTGTTATAATGGTTATCATTAGTTTTTAAATACACAAAACCTAACCTTAAACAATTGATTACTGGCGTTGAACATGGATATATCAACCAAACTTTTGACGTTTTATATTGTATTTGGAAGAATATCCATGTCCGGAATTTAGAACGAACACTGTAGATTGAAAAGTTGATCTTTGGAAAAGTTATGTTTTTGGTTTACGACCTGCGAGGAAGTAGGGCCGATTGCGGAATTTGTGGTGGGTGGAATGGGAAAAATCATAACTGGCTGGGGAGGAGATCTAGTATTATCTTGAGGTCATAAAGAGTCACGGGATCTGTTGTTTGATAATGGTTATCATGTCGACTGTAAGTGGTTGGACAGTCTGTGTGGTAAGGAGGATTTGTGGACCTCAACACCTCTCGAGATCAGGTTGGTGGAAGCGCTCAAGGTGAGAGGTGATGATTTCTGTGATAGTGTAAGCCGATGGAGGACAAAATGTAGATAAGTGCAATGCATGACAGAAGACGGGATGGGGGCTACCGGAAACCCTACCACCCCAACATATAGTTAAGGACAAAGAATTCTGAACCTGCGAAATGTAGTAGCCGTGCGCCGATTGAATTTGCTTGCGCCCAGCAGTTTGAACAAAGAGTCGTTTTGTCGAGATGGGCCAAACGCGACGCCTCCTATTGCCTCCCCACCAAATTAGAATTAAAAAAATCACATTCCATATTGATGCGCAATCGTGACATTGGATTTTCACGAGATCTGTCCATTCATGGGAACGCGATAAACTCTGAATTATGTATGAACTTTCTCCTGAGCTGTCAGGATCGGGTAATATAAGTCGATTCGAAATTTAGATAGATCTTTTTACAGTTTAGATTAGATGGATTTAGGATTTAGTTTAGACAGATCCGCGCAAGGTGACTGGTTTTCTATTCTAAATTTTTCAAAATGTATAAAGTAAAAGAAAACACTTTACTGTTCCAACCTATCACTTCACTTTTACAAACAAATCTAACACCTATAAGAAAACATCTTAAAAACAGTTCAAAAAATGCATAATGCAGTCCTATGTTCTTCTTACATTTTGGATTGAACACAAAAATGCTGAAAATGTGTAGTTGGTTGCATTTAACGCATGTCTTTTAAATATATATACCTGTAAAATTTTATATAAGTGTTTGAAGTTTTATATAATTCTTGTATTTTGGGGTTTACATTAAACACTATACAGTGAATCAATTATTCATCCTCATTATTCATCCTCTCTATTAGATGAATAGTATTTATTCATATGGTAATGAATAGTATATATTAAACAGACAAAATGAAAAAAGCAGTGAACCCATTATTAATTCAATACATAGTACTTAATATTAACCTTGTTAAAATGCCTTRGAAACAGTAAAATGCATGTCTCTGGATACTAATCCACAGCCTCTTGATTAAAAGGTCTCTTTGATTTCTTTGATGATATCAGTACCTCACATCAAAACCACAYAAATTTTGGCCMAGCGATCGGAACTGTTTCGAAAGCCTACCACACATGAGCGTGGAAAATTTAACCTAGGTTACTTTAAGTGGTAAGTCCTTTTTCAACTTAATTCATTTTTTTATTTTTTTTTTGGGTAGTAACAGGTCTAATACCTTGTAACAAGAAGTAGCTATAGCTTTCAGGCATSAGTAATATCAAGCTTGTTATGCAATATTGAATGCTGCATCAAGTGGAAGTGGATTGTAGGTATTTGGATCTGAAAGCAATTCAGATCCAACTTTCTATAATTCAYCATCAACATTAAATGCTGAGTAGCAAGATGGTTCTAAATGCTGAGTAGCAAGATGGTTCTAGTAGGTTGTGGTAAATTTTCACTGATTAAACGGGCAGCCCACTATGTCATTTAATTGAATTGTTTTTCATTGAATTGTTTTAAAGAGAATTTGAGCTGGTAATTTATGAACAAGTTAATTTTGTAATAAAAAGTCTTATTTTAAATTGTTTTAAAAAAATTTAGAGAATTTGGGCTGATAACTTATGAGCAAGTTAATTTTGTAATAAAAAGTCTTATTCTGAATTGTTTTAAAGAGAATCTGGGCTGGTAATTTATGAGCAAGTTAATTTTGTAATAAAAAATCTTATTTAAATAAGTAGATGAGCAAACATTACATCATAAGTTAAATTTCATACATGCTGACTGATTCTAAATTGATAGTGTCAAATAATTTGCAACAAAATTAAACTGGTCTTAATATACAGACCCTGTTTGTGTATTTCCAAAAACAATAAGCTTAATGGGGTGGCTCAGAAGTTCATCAAAACTTATCCGTGTTGGGCGAAAATTTCGGCACATTGCAGATTGGAATCCTTTGAGTTTCACCATTATCTGCCCAGTTCCCACCATTATCTTGCATTTCACGACTGCCTCGGTCTACACGTCTCTGAGTTTCCTACCCACAGCAAAATTGCTTTACCAAATTCTGACTAAAGTGAACAGAAATAGTACGTTTTGAATAACACAGACAACGCCCAAATTCCCACGGATAACATGGGATGGGACTGGGGCACGCGGTTCACTTCTCACTCCTGAAGGAATGATTCAAACGTGAAGGATTGAATATTGCTTGGTAATCTAATATGCTTTTAAAATGCCTCCGTACTGAACGCATACGTCTTTGAGTTTCAGTACACTGATATATGGCCAGAATAATGTGGAGTTTCAGTATATATATATAAAAAAAAGAGCATAGATTTATATTCAATAATAATTTTGCAATTTTCTAACTCTGATAATATAGTTTAAAGGGAAATTAACCTACATTGTTCAAAATTAGAGAAGAATAACTTTGGATAGATAGATTTTGGATTTTGAAATTTGTGAACTGTAATGGATTTTGCATCAAATGTTATTTGAATAACTGAATCTATTTTATATTAAAAACAACCATTTTTTTTAATTTAAATTTATAATTTTAATAAAAATTATTTAACTGAAATTCAACAATATAAATATAATGACAAATTACAACATGATTGGAAGCCTAGTAAATGAGAAATGAGTCAAAATTTTCAAATACAGTTATTAATTTTTAAATGGTTAAATAAGTATTTTTTAATTTTTTTCCAGTACTTGTCACTTGAATTCAGCTATGTAATTGTTGGTGAAATGGTAATTTCTATTGATTAAATTTCATTTTTGAATGAATAGATACATTCAGTCTCATGAAAAACTTTTACAACACTCTGATTGTGCAATCTCAACAACTGAAATATGCAATTCCAGCTATCCTTCTAAAATTTTGACCTGATTTTGGGTATAACTTGTGAGAATAATATGCCAACAGGTAGATTCAGCACCTTGAAAAACAGTATTGTGCAATCTCAACAACTAAAATTTGCAACTCTAACAATCCTTCTAAATTTCTGACAAGATTTTGAGTAAAACTTGTGAGAAAAATATGCCAAAAAAGTTTAAATAGTAAAACATTTAGAATATGCCATTCTAAGTTTATCAAAATCTGCTATTCCAACAATCCTTCTAAATTTCTGAGAGGATTTTCAATAAAACTTGTGAGAAAAATATGCCAAAAAATGTTTTAAAAGAACACTTAAACTATACCATTCTAAATTTATCTTGCTAAATTAATGATTTGAAGCTAGATAATTCTCTAAATTTATCTTAACTTTAAATTTAACAAAATATTTAAAATACATTAAATATAAACATTTTTCTGTTTATAATAATAATTTATACATACCCTATCTTATCAGTTCTGGATTTGAACTTGTGACATTTTAGGAGGAAACATATTTTCTTAACCATTAGGTTTACCATTATTATTATTACTTATAATATTTAGTATATTATTTTTATATTTATTATTTTTTTTTATTTTATTGTTATAACATTTATTTCATACTCTGTAAAACTATCTAGAGAGAAAAAAAATCCACATTATATAATTTTTCTAGTAGTCTAAAAGTTTTTTACTTTCAAGCAACTATCATTTGAACAACATAGTTATTGGCAAAATCACAATTTTATATGGTTTAAATGACATTTTTTTATAAACAAATAGATTCAATACCTTGAAAAACCCTAAAACACCAAGAATATTCATTCTGAACCACTAAAACCTGAAATTTTCTGAATTTTCGAACCAAATTTTGGGAAAATCTTGAAAAGTGTTAAAAGAAAGATAAAATGTTTACACTACGTAGAACCGTTCCAATCCAGGTCGAACTTTTTAATAGATAAATGTTAGGGATCTCTTACAACGTACATGACTGGACGATTGAGACAAGCACGAGAGAAACATACAAAAACCAATCAGTTTCACGTTCATCTACAACTGACAATTTTTACTTTTCTCTTTCTTCTTTTCTAATCTACAGGCGTGCGCATCTTTGTCCCGACAGCCGTATTAAAAGGAGCAGTAAACCTAATCTGCAATTCTGAACCATTGTGCAGACATGTAAGGATTTCTCGGAAAAGAGTGAAACTAGCCTGGCAGCAATTTAATTATTTCAATTACTCAGAGTGCTAATGTTTGCCCAAGCGAAGATCCAAATCCAAATGCTCGTTCAGCTTGAACTGAATCCAAATCCTTCTCCTAATCGCCATGTCGGGTTTGCCAAACTAATATACCCTGATCCCAAGGGGTTCTAGCAAGTTACACTGACAGAAAATCAACTGCAAACCAGGTTATCAGTTCAAGATCTGGGCAATCGACCACATTTGTCAATGTTAGAAGTTGATTTAATACTGACATGAGAAAAATTCAGATTAGTTCTGCGTTTGAATTATCGTGCCATGTTCTAGCTTTCATAGACAAAGAAACATTGCGTGCAATTTCTTTTGTACGTCCCCTCGCAATTTCAACGAAGACCCCATGTTTATTTTATTCCATACGATATAACAGCAGACAAAATCATTTATTTCATGTCATTCTGATCTGACAATTGTTTTTTCTCGTCTAAGTCTTCGAATCGTTTAGAAGTAGTTTTCAAATCTTAAAAAATCCTGTGTTAATCTACATGAGCTCCAGTACAGTCTCTGGCCACTTACATACAGGAAACAGTAAGCTGAATAAGAAAGAAAGAAAATAATTTAAAGTTTACGAGGTTAATAATAGTTTATGAGACAGACTGCCTCACACACTGATTTCTGTAGTTCAATCCTTTTCCTATTCAATTTGATGATGAGCTTCTCTAATTTCTTCACTGTCCCCTCATTGAATATATAACCACGGTGAGGCCTCTGTCATATACAATCACCTCGTAGTATGCTATAATGTGCAGAGTCGTTTTTGTTTAGAACTTATTTAACCAAATATTTGTAGTGGGGTGGGGATTAAATATGCAAACATTGCATTAATTAAATTTAAATTATATTTTTTTTTGGAGTAGTGTCTTCATATATATATATTTTTAGAATTTATGATTTTTTAAAATAAAATATGTATAATAAAATTTCTTTAATATTTATTAAAAAAATTATAATTTTCCATATGATTAATATAATATAAAATCAATATAATAATAATAATCTATTTTTAAGTTTTCAATATAAATAAAAATATGAAAAAATTATATTTGATATTATTTTAATTAAATCAATGTATTTTTTTTTTAAATTTTGGAATCTTTCAAATCATCAAAACTATGGTGATGTTGGAAAGCTTTTCTTAATGTTTTTTTATCACAGAGCATAGAAATATAATTTTAAAAAAATTGAAGTAATCTCTTACCTATAAACCAATTGATTTCAGTGGATGTTAATTATCATTATCATCATCATCTTTGATTTATTTTATATTAAACTATATTTAATAATAATCATATTGAATATATTTATTAATAAAATAATAGATTAAAATTCATAATTTTAAACAAAATTATTAATAATAATGTTTTTAATGATAATAATATTTATATATTTAAAAAAATAAAGTCTCATGATTAGAATTTTTGAAAATGAGATTTAAGCACTCCCACTTAAGCGTCACAAAAATTGGAAGATGCTGAAATGTATGACATTTAAAATCTCAAAATTCATGGCACAAAAAAAGAGATTTTGTGACCTTTGGAATTAGTTTTTTTTTCCAAATATCATAGAAAACCAACTCAATTGAACTGTGCTCTCCTTATATTTGCAGAGTATGTTATTGTAACGTTGTGTTTTGTGACGTCTCATAATCCGCTATCTTCGTTTCTTAGTGTGTATTTTACAATTAAGGTTGGAATTTGAAAACTGGTGTATTTTAGATTGCATTGTACAAAGATTAATGTTTTGATTATATTTCACAATCAACAAGGAATTTTAGCTACCAAATTCACAACAATAAACTTTCACGAGTTCCTACCATTATCATACGTTGCACTCGGAGCAGCGTGCTCTTGTGACATGCTTTAGAGTCTTTATTATTATTTTCTTTTATGTTCTCATAATTAAGAATTGGGATTCTATGGCAGCTTGGGGGGCGTCTCAACCTATAAAATCTAATGAATATATTTTACAATTGATGTTGTGTAAGGGTTAATATGATTAATTGATGTTGTAATTTTATAATAAATTAAATCTAAGTTTAAGATGAATTTATACAAATTTGATTGTTTTTAGATATTGTATATATTTAATAATATTATTTGTATCTAAAAAAAATATTAAATTAATTTAAATTAATATATTAAATTAAAGTTTATGGTTCTANAATAAATTAAATCTAAGTTTAAGATGAATTTATACAAATTTGATTGTTTTTAGATATTGTATATATTTAATAATATTATTTGTATCTAAAAAAAATATTAAATTAATTTAAATTAATATATTAAATTAAAGTTTATGGTTCTAGGGTTTATAATTTCCATGTCAAGTGTTTTTTTGAAAATGGTAATACATTTGTAAGTATGCATATAAGACTAGTCATTTGTCATGAAAAAAAAAATAGGAAAGTAAGCAAAGTTTAACAAAGTTGGTTTAAATGAAGGCAATGTAAATTACCAAAATAGTAATAAAAAATATATTATTATTGAATGGATTCTTTATTTTTTATCTTTTTTTATGATTTAAAAAATTTTGATTTTGAAAAAAGAAGAGATAGATCTATAAAGCCATTGGCACCCTTTCTATCAAAATGCATTGAAGTTATTAGCTCTATGGGTCAAATCAAAAGATAGGTGAAACAATTCTCAAGGGTTTATAATCCACCCTTCTTAGCAAGATGGATTTACAAGTCATTGGCTCCATGGTTAAGGAGGCACATTAATGGTAGTTGTACATAAAAAAAAAAAAATAGTGAATAATAAAAGAGGTAGATTAAGAAGATGAATTTATTGTTTGGAGACAAGTTCAAGGAGGAAAGGTTCCAAAGAGAAGAGAAGAGAAAGTATTAGTGAATTTTTCATAAAACTTGCATNAAAAAAAACTTTCATCATAAAACTATTACCCTAAAGATGGTGAGCTAGGACTTCATATTGAATATACAATGATTAAGATCCAAAAGAAAGGAATCATATGGCACACTCATGTTGATTATAAGTAGGGAACCAACCTTACACCTATTGTAAAGGGACAACCATCAATCCCAACTCTTTCAAAGTTGAAGTTGACTCCAAGATATCAAAAACCACATTCAATATCTTTCATTATGTAGAAAGAGTAATATATTATTTCTTAGTATATGGTTAATGAATTCATTAATAACTATAAACAAAATTTTCTAATTTATATATTCAATTGTCTCAACAAATATAGTTTAAAAATTAAATCAAATTTGATTAAATTTAAAATACAAGTTAAGCATTTTTTTTAAATAATTTATTGTAAAATTTGACAAACTTGAAAGTCCAAAAAGTTTTAGAAGTGATCATGTTTATGGGAAAGACATGTCCCATTTTTTTCATATCATGGTTTTGAAAATTTAACCTAGCTTCAATGTTCATCTAAACTCCAACTCTAATAAAGATGTTTGAACTTATCCATCTCCTTTGCT
>SNQJ01S0011441.1:85602-97069 GCA_010110895.2 Picea sitchensis | reverse complement strand
AACAAGTACTTCCTTTGACTTTTTCTTTTCCCAAGTCTAAGACTTGAATTTCTGAAAACTGGTTAAATAGATAATTTAATTCCTTCAGCATATTTTAATTAATGAAATGGGTGAAGGACTACTCGATTTGAGTTGTGAATAGACATGTCTTAGATATCCATGCTTGTGTCAAATATTTTAAAGTTTTATTTGTAGGAGTACAGTTTTGAGCTTGGTAATTTTCATTTGTAATATAGATAGACATTAAGCTTTTGTTACGTGCAGGGTATTCTAATGGAATCCTCAGGAACAACGAGTGATGAACATGTCTACACCATTGTTGAAAATATTGGTGATACAGGCCATGATGATGTTGACACTAGAGTGGTTGGAACTGCATTCTTAGAAGAAGAAGAAGAAGAGGCCTTGGAGGAGGAGCAATTGCAAACAAAAAATTTGGTTGTTTATGAGGTAAAAGATCTCCATTTTGTAATATCTAGATCTATCTCTTTAAGGTAATATGTATTCTTTCATTAACTTGGTTAGATTTTTTTATGTACAAGATTCGTGTGTAATTAATATATATCCCCAAGTGCCCATCCCAAATGTAACAAAGTGATACATTTTAATTGTTCAGCAAACATGTTTATTTAGTCATTTTTCCTCTCCTATTCTATAATTAGGGGAGGGGTAAAGCAGGTGTCAAATCCCAATATGAAATTGATTGAATGAATTATTAAGGTGCATTAGATAGAGGCCACATGGCACTCTCCAGCAAAGTTTTCTTTCTATTTAAGGGAGATCCTCTCTATGTACAATTATCCATAGAGAATACAATATCTATGTATTCTTCAGCAAGCTGGTCTTTCGTCCACTGTGAAAATTCATTTGAGTCATTTCTCACCATGCTCCTTCTATGCCCAAATCAATTGGTATTAAAGCATTATAGTTATAGTCCGAGTCTGCAAAACGTTTTTGAGGTCATGGCCATCTTTCACATTCTGAGGTAAATCGGCCAACTCCACCAATTACACATATATTGCTTTTCTATTATCTCATACCACGACTTAATCTTACAAGCTTTAGAAATTTTAGTAGAATGTTGGAATTTACAAAGATTACAGGTAGATGACTGAACAAGAATTTGGCATTGTCACTGGCACTGGCACTTGATTGAGAAATTAAAACGAAGACTTATGAAAATTCCAATTGTACAACTAAATTTTGAGTGCTATCTGATTGCTTACAATTCTTCTCAGTATTCCAAACACAAACAATGGAGCCCATCTTGAAATGGAATTTTTAGAGCAACCAGGGGTATATCTGTATTCCTTTTGTTTTTGGCCTACTTAGGGGCCTTTCATGCCTTTCACTAAACATTTGTAAGAAGCATTGTTAGCATAGAAATAGCAAGTTTGATACCTGGATAGAGAGCGAGAATGCCTTTGATCACAATGATTAGGGCGTGGATATGGCTGAGATGTGGATGGTGAAAAATCTGGTGTTGGATGTTTGATGAACAGAAGGTGCAGGATGTGGTTCTTGTGAATTAGTATTAGATTCAAGTTTTGATGTAGACAATCATCAGTTGATGCAACAGATGGTGAAGGATGTGGTTCTTGCAAAATTTTAGTAGAAGGATCAGGATGACTTGCATCTGGGGTTGAAGTCTCAAAATATCCAAGGCCTGCTTTCACTGGTCTTATCTCAGGGTCAATAAGAGTGACAATTCTCTGCCCATGTTTACCAAGTCCACCACTTGTATATCCCATCCAATGAAGCAATCTAGAACCAAACCCTTCCGTATGCTTCTCGAACTCAAGAAGACATTGCTCATGAGTAGCCAACAATGCATCATAAGAAATGGCATAAAAACTGTCAAGAACTTCTTCCTTTTCTCATATTTCAGAATTGCAATTGGAGGAGAAGGTTTCTCATGGGTGGCCACAAGTGCAGGAACATATGCAAAAGTAGATGCAGTGATAAATGTGAGAAGTTTTTTTGAGAAGCGGTGAACATCTTTTTCCAAATAGTCAACCAATGCTTCTCGCTTCTTTGATTTGTCTAAGATCTTTTCTTGAAGGTCACTAATACTATGCATCCAACTTTCAACGAGATCATAGTACTTATAAAAAATGGAACAAGCTAAGATTTGCAATGTGCTAATACCTTTAATACTTCTCAAATCTCTCACATTTTGTCCTAGATTTGAGCTTGAAGTTGGGCATTAAAGTTTTGTTGCACTGACATTAAGATCCTCCGCAAACGTTACTTCAGTGTTGTTAACCCTTGGATTTTCTCACTTGCAAATCCTAAGGGTTAAGTGCCAGCATGTTCAATTTGGCTGGCATTTAGACAATTTTCCCAGAGATAGCTTTATGTGATTTAGAGTTGGTTCTCGTATGAGTTCATGTATAGGATTGGTTTAGTGGTGCTTCTTGCTCCAGAGACACAATTTGCACAGGTTTTCATGGATTAGAGATAGATGGTTATTTTTGGCAGATTTCCTACTTCTTAGGATACATAGTTCAGAGGTCTGCATGACAATTTTGATCATATATTCAGAGTCCTTGCAAGTTCACGATTCCAGTGAGCCTTTTCCGGACAACATGCGAGCACTTACTATTTATAGAAGTTGGAGTTCCATGGTTCAAATGATGATTCCGAGCACATATGCAGGTTCCTTGCAAAAAATCGAATTCGATGAGCCCATTTTCATTGACATCCAATGAGATTCTATTTTTATTAGTGCCTATTTTTAGGCGTACTATATTTGGTAGGGTTCTCTTAACAATCTCAAACATTTTTGGTCTTTTCATATTTTTCAGGCAGATTTCTGTTTTTAGCAGTGCTATTATTAGCAGGTATGGTCGCCATGCAGGATGACATGTAGAAGTTGCAGGTTACGACATGTGGCAGTTCATGTGAGTGACAAACAATGAAACCAAGGCGCATGCATGGTTAAGTCATCAAGGCGCATGCATGAAGACATCGAGGCGCATGCATTGAATTATGACGAGTTGTTGCATAAAGTGGGTTGCAAGTTGGCATGGTTGAGTCCACTTAAGTCTCACCCCTTTCTCTCTCATGCATTTGTCTGCCTTATTTAGCTCATGCGCATGTCCTTTTATCCCTCGTAGAACTCCTTATTTCTCCCATGCGCTTCTCCCTTACTCACGTCCTCACTCCCCCTCTTCATCTTGTGCATGTCTCCCTTTCTTATCCCTTTTACTCCTTATTTTAGCTCCACCCATGTGCATCCCCTTTCTCTCACTTCCTCACACACCCTCTTCTCCCTCATGCACATGCATACATCTCTCCCATGTGCACTGCACTCTTCTCTTTAGCGCATTCTCCTCTTCCTTATGCACACTCCCCTTTTCCTCATGAGTTTTCCATTTTTCTCTCATGCATGTCTCTTATGTGCCCTCCTTTCTCTCACTTACTCCCTTCTCCTTTCTCTCATGCGCATGTATGCCCTGAATAGCTCATGCAAATTCCCCATTCTCACCTCCTCATATATTTCCTTTCTCACATGCTTGCCATTTTTAGCTCATGCTCATCTCCGTTTCTCATGCACTCTCTCTTCACTTGGGCGCCCTCATGGTTCTATATAAACATGGCCTTTTCATTGATTCTTGGTCAGATTTCTTAAGCAACAATAGCTCTCTCATTCTCTCTTTCTCTCTTCTCTTTTCTAGCTTCTATTTTCTTTTTGCAAGGGTCATCACTATACCAGTTTCTGTACTTGTCTCTATGGTGCAATCAGCCTTTTGGTAAACGCAGGAATAAAGCTTTGTTATGCTCGTGTCAAGCTCTTGAGGATTGTTGGTATTGTGTTGGATTTTGTGCATTGTTTAGAAGTTCTTAGCCTATTATTTTGGTATATTGCAGCCACTTAATAGTGCCTTCTTTTCCTTTCCTTTCATCTCTTTTAAGCTAACGTTGCAGGGATTTCACCACAAACACTTAAAAATCAAAAGTTTGCAACTTTTGGCTGTCTAATCACAGCCAAAAACACCTTTTTTGCTGCTGTTTTTATGGTTTATTTTGCAGATTTACAGGTTGAAATCAGCGTGAGGAAAGACTAGGGACACCCCCCTGAGGTTGGAAAGCACCAACCCAAACATAGAGGAGTATTTGTCAGTGACACGTTTGGACACTTCCTCCTACAGTTGTATGGATTTCTAGCTTGCTGATTCATAATTCTTTCTATTCTATCAAGTGTGGAAATTTGTGCTAACAAGTGTGAAGTAGGTTGTTAGATTCCTTCATAAAAGTAACCCAAATTTGAAGTTGAGCAATATTATTTTGATTCTTGGCATGAGTGCCCCATGGGGAAGCAACTTCATTATGAAGTTTGTCATTAGATTCTTACAGAATGACAACTTTCTTCTCACGAACCATTGTGGAAGAAAGTATAGGTATTCTGCAACAGTGAAATTGATGAGTAAAATGCAGAGTATAGGTAAAATGTTTAGGTATTCCCCTAACCCTTGTTGCATATACATAAAGCAACATTGATTTATCCCATTTCATTGTCGATAATGACATGGCTTCCAAGCTGTAGTCATGCTCTGAACTAACTAAATGCAATTATGATATTTCCTTGTAGAGAGCTAGGTATATGGTTTCAAATCATGTTTTTAGATTTATAGAATTCAATTTTCACAAAGTTTAACAAAGCATCTTGGAAGGGCTCTAACTACACTTGATGGTACTCTCCTTGAGCACTATGTCCTTAGTACACAATACTTGCTTCTGACATATGATGTTGGTGTCACTAGGATGGGGAATTCTACATGATCCTCATGTGTTGGATGTGTGATGGGGAACATACTTGATGAATGGATGGGTTAGCACTTCTTTATGTCCTCTTATGATGTTATGGTGGGATGTTTCATGTTGCCTTTATGATGTAACATTTGCTATACATCACCTAGGGGGAAATGTGTTTAATGATATTAGTACCCTCATTGATGTGTTATTTCCTAAGTTTGAGTTAGAAAGGGGGGTACTACATATGATTTGATGGTGATCTAACCTTTTTCCTAAGGTTTGATAATAATTTTGATGTAGTAATCCCTTGGTGGTGGTGCACGCTAGGTTGGGCTTTATGTTTTATTGTTATCATGGTGGGGCTTTTCTAGGGAGAACACCATTTATTTACACGACACAACACTTTATTAAAGTGCACCCCTCTTTGGCACACATGTTCATGGTGATTTAATCTGTCGGTGACTAATTGGAGGGGGACTATGGTTATATTGAACATTAACCTTTGTGCACACATGTTGAGATTGATTTAACTGTTCAGTGGTTAAATTAATCTAATTTGTCTAGATTAAGGTTAATAGCTTGGGCACCCTACTTCATTGGTTTCCTTTTCACACGTGAAGGGGGAAGGTGGCACATTACATGCATTTACTTGGTCATCTTACTATATTTGGGCATATCTTTGGAGGGCGAACTTGTGGAGACACTTCTTGCTATTCTTGGAGGTGTATATTTATTTATTTCATGGAGTTTTGGCATTGTTAAAACCCCAATTCACCCTTTTCTCCCTGGATTTGTTTTGTTGTAGGTTTCCCACTTACTATTTTGGGCTTTGACTACTTCATCTTACACATTCATCCATGGAGTTGGTTTCCATAGGATTTACTCATGTGGACTTGGTTGGAGATTAATTAATTTATTGTTGTTGACTCCTTGCACAAGTCTTGAGGAGTTTTGACTACCTTGGAGATTATTTATTTATTTATTGAGGTGGTTGCACATGGGAAAATAAGCCTATGTGGAATCTTTCTATTTTGAGAAAGTTGTTGGAAATTTGACCAAGCCTTTTGTTACCGCTCAAACTCTCGCTAAGGGAAATTTCCTCCCTGCGAAGGAGAGCTTGGGGAAACAACTAGGAAAGCCACCCACTGTCACCTTGGTGGTCTTGCCTCTTCACTTTAAGGCTAGGGTTMCTAACCTAAGGAGGGTATTCCTAGGGGTCAAAACTAAGTCCTATCATTGTACTGAGAAGGGGAGGTTCAGGACTTGGTTTGACTCGAGGGTTTAGCAAGATTCAACTCTATTTTCTTTCAAGGATGATTCACATCTAAGTATGAGAGAAGAAATGCCAAAAACATCAATAGCAGATGAGCTTAAGGAATGTATATCTTAGACAACAAATTGCTCCTCAAAAAGTGCTTGGAACATGGAGTGTGTGTATTGCTTCAAATTAAAATAACATGATTGCCAAAGCAATGTATTATTCACGAATCACCACATATCATTCATCATCATTTAGAACCATTGTTATGATTGTCATCTCAAGATCGTATGCCAAACTTGCAATAAGGGAAAATTATAGTGCTCTTATCAAACCACAGGTTACTTTAATCAAAAGAAGGAAGATTTGTGTATATGAGACAACAAGAGCACATAAACCATATATATGTAGTATGTATCCAACAAGTGTAGCTGTAATAGAAATATCCAGACTGTGTAATCAAAACAACAGATAGATAAGATAATTTTATTAATGTCCGACTAATGACCACAAAAGTAGGTCAAAGGGACTGTTGAATACAACGATGTCAATACAATGCGAGAGTACCAAAAGGTCTCCTATAAAAGGAAAAATACAGAAAGTAAAGTGCAATAAGGTAGAGTAGTGAAGAGTGAGATCAGCTTCGAGGCATGAAGAACCCTCGACTCCGAGCTCAGAGACCTGCTCTGATGATGATGTACCGTTGGGGAAGATGTAATGACAAGAGGATCCAGAAGAAGAAGAAGAAGAAAGGAAATGGGTCTGTCCTGTAGTGGACTCATCTCTCCTACCATCCAAGGCCGAATGAAGAAGCTGAGTATAGTAGGGTGTCATGAGGGGGAGCTAGTAGGTTGCCTAGATCGCCCGTTGTGCTGCTGACTGGTAGAGTTAGTGCACCGATGAGGTTTGGGAGATCTCCTTTGTCTCCTGGGAAGGGATCTGGCCTGGTCATGTCGCTGAAATCTCGTGGGACGAGGGAAGGTCTCACGGATCCACACTGATCTGGAGCATAGGGCTGCGCTGGTGTCGGTCTGTCTCTTAGTACTCCTTCCTAAGGTTAGCACTGTGAAGAAGGAGGTGATCCTCCGAATAGGGTCTTGTCTCGTAGGAAGTTGAAGACTGGTCTCAGATTGCAATGTTAAACCACTTGGAACAGTAACCTTTCCTACGAGTTTAATGCCACATACCAGAGAGAGAAAATGCTGTAAAAGGACAGTAATTAAGTGAATGTACCAGCGACCAAAAGCATTATCAAGTTCAGATAAAAATCAGAGACAGTCCTGTGTGTTTTTCATTCAATTTGTGAGCCCAACACCATGAAATATCACTGGTTATTCATCCACATAAAATGACAGCATTTAGTGTTCTTTAGCCAGAGATCTAGGACAGTATTCAATGATTATATGCACCAGATTCAAACCATAAAATAGGAGTATAAAGATATCACAATTGCTGAAGCAAATAAGGGCCTAAGCTGTGTAAAGGAGTGATGTACCATTAACTTCAATTCTGCAATTTTAAACAGTGAAATTACCTTGTAAACAATGATAAAAGAGAGGTAATGTTTTAGGATTTAATGAAGCCGTTGGACCATTCCATGCATCGATTTGTTCCTATGGAGTATATGGATCAAGAAAACACCAAAACGTTGCATCAATAATGAGACTTATACCGTCAGCACTCAACGAAGTAATAACTCTGCAGTCTGGACTGTTATAAAACCCTCAAACAGTGACCATTTAAAGGCTAGTGTTTGACATTCTCATGTGGTTGTTGGGCTTTATTTAGCATCGATTTGACCTTTAGGATTATCAAGAGCAAGAATATACCCAAACATTGCAGAGATAAGTGATGGAAACCAATGAAAATGAGACCTCAGTCCATACACATATTCAGAATCATAACAAGAGAGTGGACAAATGAGAAACAACAATAGACCAAGTCGTTGCAATTATTCCATCATCGTTTCATTAGATGTAAGCATATATACCAAGAAGATGCATCAACGTCGCAAAGATTTGATGATAAATGATTCTCGTTAGGGTCTATACCACTTGTTCCAAGCACAAATTAGGGCATCCCACAATAATATTCAAGCATTTCAAAGAATACCTCTAGATATGTAAGGGTTAGGGTTAGATCCTTTAGAAAAATGAACAAATACACTCAGACCTAGAAAATCCTTTATATGCCAACCACAAAAATATTGTTTGAAAGCAAGTTAGCATGAATTAGATCTAAACATTAGATATATCATGAAGCTTCTTAGATCAATCAATCTAGACAAAAGATGAGACAAGATAAACCCTAGATTACTAAACAAAAATAAAAAAGAACAAAGATCTGAAAAGATGATTTTGGGGTTTTTTGTGGCTGAAGACAAGGATAGACCAGTGCCTTAGGAAGGGCTATGGGTTCACTACACAGGTCTATATGAAGCTTAGGGTTTCAAAATGAGGCAAAGTTGAGGGTACCTAAAGAGGATTACGTATCAAGCATCACCTAGAGAAAATAGGTCTTCTCAAGTTTGGATGGGGGGATTGATTCACTAGGAAGTCTCTCCAAGTACTACTAAGGTGATTTCAAAGCATGCCCTTGTGCAAGAGGGAACAACCCCTAAACGTCCTACCTCAATGCAACAAACCAAATTCTTCAATGGTCAAAAGGGAAATAAGGCAAGAAATCTATACCTTATTTGCCCCTCCAAGTGGAGCAAGATGCACTTCTTTGGCCTTGTAGTAGCTTTGTTCTCCAACAAAGATGAAAAAATTCTATAAAACCCTTGAATAATAGCCTTAAATATCACATAAAAATATATAGATACTCAAGAAATTCTTTAGGCAAGTTTTCTCATTAATCTCCAACAAAGAAAATGAGAGGTCTCCTCCTTTTATAGCTAAGGAGCCTCCTCAATACAATGGATAATACCATGTGCTAGCTCAAAACCATGAGCCCAAAACCATTGGCCCAGTCAAAACCATGGGAAAAATACAAAAATTAAGATAGAATATCCCTCGAAAGCCTCCAATACATGAGTGCCCCTCTCAAATGGTCCAAAATACATCATGAAGTACCACATGTGTGGACCAGAGAGGTCTAGAAGAAATACACTCCCTCAAAAAGTGTGCCAATGTCCCAATCATGAGTGAAGAATAGTTCAAGACGTCTGTTGGACTCAAACGTCCCTCTAACCAACTCCCAAGAGCTAGGAGATGGACCTAACAAGAAATAACCACCTCAAAAAGTGTGACGTCACTCCCACACATGTGGGATGTCCAAGGAAAGGATCCAATGCAAGTGGCACATGTGACCTCCTCAAGGTGGGAGCTCCTCAAACAAATTGTTGTGGTCAATGCCACATCACCCAATGGTCAACATAACCACCTGTAACTGGCTCAAATGCATCAAAGGCTCCTGCTTGTGGTCCAAGGAGAGAATAATAATGCATGTGTGTGAATATAACGTCCAATTGAGCAAGGAGAGCAAATCTAAGTGGTCCATGTGGCAAGTGTGATGACATCATGGCGTCCCTGTCATGGCCTGATGCACTATCATGGATTCAAAAGTAGTGACATGTATCCCAATGTGGTACATGGATCTTAAGGCAAATGGAATGGATCTCAATGTCTATGGAATGATGAAATATGAGTACACGGATTCTAAGGTAACATCATAGATCCCAATGCAATGTCATGGATCTCGAGACATGGTACACAGATCCCAATGCAAGATACACACTTGAAGTGATGGGTCTGGCTTCTTGGAAATCCATTAGGTGGTACACACCTAGTGATCTCTCTTAGCACAACATAACAAATGTTAAGTTTTAATGCTTTTCAAAGATAAATCATAATAGCATAAATAGGATCATTGAAAGAAACACAATCACAAGGTACACAACATTTTATCTTGGGAAACCCTCATGGGGGAGAAAACCCAATAAAAACTTCCTTAATATAGATTGCCAATACAATGCCAAGACTAAGATCAAAACAATAAAGAATATCCAAGACTGAGCATGCGCCTATCTCTCCTTCTTCTTGTAATTTCAACTACCTCCAAAATATGCACACTTGTTGAATGATTGAGTGAGTGAGTGAATGAGGTGCCATCCTCTCTTATTTATACTAGCTGATAGGCGCTAGGGTTATGTCCTTTCACCAAGTGGGGCCGTCTTCTTCAACTAGTGGTTAAAACCACTTTATTAAGCCCTGGAGGCCGACTTCTCAAATGCCACAATATAAGTATGGTTTGACCAATCCACAAAAAGGGATTTGGTCTTATACAAGACCTGACATGATCAATCCACAAAAGGGGATTTGATCTATATTAAAATAACTCAAATATAATTAGAACATTCTTTTACAATATTTCAACACTCCCCCTTAACAAGAAGGTTATTCTACTGACATAACCCAATACAACATCATCAAGAGAAAGAGAGGGCAACATCATCATCAACATCTGGAACATTGACTGGCATATCTATAAATCATCAGAAGTTTTTCTCATCATCAATAACATCATCGTTCACAACATGGAGCTGGAGTAGCATCATCATCATCATCTGCATCAACATCAATTAGTATAACACTAATACAACATCATCAACAACATGAGGCTGACACAACATCATCATCAATAGCATGAGGTTGATACGTCATCAACAACACGAGGTTGGTACAACATCATCAACAACAACACGAGGTTGGTACAACATCATCAACAACAGCACAAGGCTGGAACAACATCATAAGCACGAGGCTGAGATAACAACATCATCATCATGAGGCTGAGATGACAACATCATCATCATATGGCAACAGAATGAGGCAGGTGCAACAACAACATTTTGTGGTACTCTCACAGATTGTCCTTATCAAACCTTTGGGATCTGCCTAGTAATAAAAAAGATTCCCTAGGATATAAAATCCTAATGGAGCTACCACGTGGTACTCGGATAGACCATCCTTACTGGACCTTTGGGATTTTCCCAGGAATCAAAAGATTCCCTAGGATATAAAATCCTAACGAAGCTTCCACTACTGACCACAACTGGCATATACATGCACAGGTACTTTGATCGACTGTCCTTACCAGACCTTCGAGATCTACCCGAGGATGATCAATCCCCTAGGATATAAAATCCTAACGGAGCTACCCCTTGTTGGTCAAGATAATATAGTATCATCAACATCACTCCCCCTTTCGAGGGAGGTCCTTTCGGACAACACCCAGCTTGTCTAGGAAGTGCTCAAACTTCACACGAGACAGAGGCTTGGTCAACACATCTCCATCCTGCTCATTTGTGCCAACATATTGGAGCTTTATAGCTCCCCTCTGCACCATATCACGAATGTAGTGATACCGGATCTCTATGTGATTCGACTTATCATGGAACACAGGGTTCTCCGTCATCTTTATGCAACTCTGGTTTATCACATAGAGTCA
>SNQJ01S0011441.1:62742-73785 GCA_010110895.2 Picea sitchensis | reverse complement strand
CTAGCCCATTCATTGCCTTTTACTCTTAACTTTATTTCTTTTGATCTTTTTCTCTTGTGCTTCAAGGGAATAGTTGCGGGACACTGTCCTGGCTTGATGACCAAATGTGACAGCGTTATCCACAAACATTTCTCGGAAATGAGAAGGCTGGCTCATGATGAGATCCCCTTTCTCTTGGTTATGCCACCAAGAGCCACTACCCTGTTTTGGTGACTAGATAGGTGGTAGTGTCATACCGCTACATGCCCATGGTCATAATAGGTCCGCTCATGATGAGACCTCCTATCCATGAACTAGTACCTTGAGTGTTTATGTATTTTATGGGTCCCCTTTTCTTACTGAGAAGTTTTTCACTGCTTTCTCGGGGATCCTTGGGCGAAGCATCTCAAAGGTTTCAGCATTGGATTTTAACTCTTTCTAGCTACTTTTACCCTCTAGGCCTTTAGCCCCTTCTTCCCATGAGGTAAGGTACAACCCTTCCTAGTGTAGCCAATCTCAATGCCCAAATAAGGATAGGGGAGATGAGAGGAATGAAGATGGAAAGTGGTAAGTATGGAGGGAACGGACGATGACTTTTCACAGATCCACCGAGTGGCTACCCATCCTAAAGGGAAATCAACTTACTAGGGCAGCATGTCACCCTTCCAGGTATGGACAAGGCAAAGAGCATAATTTCCAAGCAAACATGAAATGAAGAAGGATTCAATACAACATATTCAAGTGCTTCAAAAATCGGAGTGATACATACCATGATACCCGAACTCATTACCTCATGGAGAAAGACTCACTGCTACTTCAGAACCAGGTTGGTGGGATGGATATTGTTGGTGGTGATAAATGGACTGCATTGAAGAAAAGAGGGGCCCTTCAACGGGGCCATGCTCAAGTCGTCCGGCTCTCGGTACTCAATGTTTGGGACCTGTGGGCCTCGAGATGTGATCTCCTTAGTTATCCCTAGGCTAGGGGATAACATGCCCACACAATGAATTTTTCTTCATTCACTGTGTCTCCTCAAATATAATGTGCTACTGGGCTTTGAGCTCCCAGATGCCAACTTTCAACCTTGGCTTCAACTCTAGATGCCAACGCTTGGCACTGATACCATATGACATATACACAACAACATGTACATAGAAAACTTGCACACAGTTAGAATGTGTGTAATAATGAGAGCATAAAAGTAATGTCTCGTGAGACAGACAAACACCCATGCAACCACCTATTGTGTTAAGACGACTTAGAATTAATTAACCCGTTATAAGTCCTAAATTTATTGATTTTTATTTAATAATATGACCTGTGATTCATTTGAAAACTTAAATCACTTTATTATCTAATCTACTAATAAAATTATATGACCATTAGACTAAATTAACTCTATCAAGCACATCTTGCTAAGGTCAGTTATATAACTGACTTGTCACTGAGTTGAATCTTATAAGGTCTCACAACATTCCATTTCAGTTTTGTAAGGTGACATTTAGTTAGGACAGATCCTTCCTTTAAAGGACACTCTTTCTTCATCTATATATTTCATCCACTTGAAAACAAACTCAGTATCCTTAAGCAAGCCTTTTGTGTTTTGTTTCTGTTTCATTGTGGACATTATGTTGGTGATCACCATGTTGCTCAATTTGAGCCCTATCTATATCAACATCCAGCACTTTGCACTGGTAGTAATCATCTACATAGAGTGGCATTAAGTGCAAATTAGATAATGGGCCATTTTCTCATACAGTTAACTTAGATTAAATTTCATACAGCATATACATGACTTTGTGAGTGCATTCTAGGAAAGATATCTGTTATGTTACATAACTTTGACTAAAACTTGAGTGTTGCGCCATATCTTAAATTACCTCACAGTGTACTTTGTAATTTTATTTTTCTTCACTTCAAAATACTCTGCATAACTTTATTTTAATTTACTCTATGGCATTTTAGACAGTGAAATATCCCTGTCATTTGAACCGTTAGTACTGTGCTGTACTAGACTAGTTATAGTATCTGTGGCACGATGCACTAAATTAAGATTCTTTTAAATATGTTGCACATAAGCAGCAAAGTGAATTGAAATTGTCAAAAGTTATGTTTGTAGTGTAATAGAACTTCAGTTCTTATCTTAATTAAACCATCTCTGTGAACTAGCCTTATTTTAGTTTTATTCAATATATCCAGTTGTGCAAATTAGCCTTTAGAGTACCTATTCTGCAAGATTTACACAAATGGTTATCTTCCTGATCTTCCTTTTAACTTATAATAGAGTAAGCTTTTAGCTTTCAGCAGTGGCCTTGAACCTTTTCTTATTTTACCTCTGCAGTTTTTTGTCAAGGGGATGCTTACAAATTTTCCTACTTTGAAGCTTGAAGATATACACAAGAGGCTTGGTGTAAGTACATGTTTGAGATTTCCCAAAGCATTAGTTTTTAGCAGTGAAATGGCTTATAATACTTACAATAAGCCTTTGATAGCTGACTAACCTTTTCTTCGGTCTTGCAGGATCATTCTCGTGGATTTTATGTCTATGACCTATCACTGCATCAGTTGCAGATGTTTTTGTCTCGTCTTGTATCTGAAGACAAGTTGGAAGTTAACGATGGAGAATATAGATTACGGAAGCAATAGCATCTATAACTGAGCTTGGATATGTGGAATGTCATGCCTACTTCTGCAACTTCTAACAAGATAATGTGATAGATTTGTCAAGCCACGCTGAATTCTGTTGAGGAAAATGAGGTCATTATACTCCGAAGTTTTCCTGGCCTCTCTCTTTTCAACTGTAATAAAATCCCTTGTATATAAATTGTATGGATTGAGTTATACGTGATGAAGACAGTTACAGGTTAGGAGAAGTACAAGCAGTTTAGACATGCAGTAATGCATGCTCACCAGAAGTGCATCTCTCATAGATGTATACAAATTTTTTTGGTCAAATTCTAAAGTTTATCATGTGTATTCTATGCAATTCGTTTCTTTGTTACCTAAGAGCTTAATTGGGCGCAATGACTAGTTCTATACAATAAAGGGGATTCAGATATGGGAGTAGTTTAAGTACCGTTTTACAAATTGTTGTGAAGTGTGAATACAGTCGGAAAAGTACAATGCAGAATAAACATGGGTGGGGCAATTGGGGTTAATATTTTGCAACGTATTTGCATCAATAAACAACTAAACTATAGAAGGTCCACCACCATGTGCATGATAGCAATGCTGCAAATTTTGTTGTTTAGCTTGGCTTAAATAAGGTCATTGCACAAAAGATCATAGATGCAACTATGATGGAGATTATTTGAGCCATGAAAAATGTTTACTAGGTCATCACAAGTTGTCTTGGTGCGCAAGGAATCATATCATAAATGTGTTAATAAAGTTTTCTATTATTGTATATGATGAATTTAAATAATTTAATATTTTCATTGTCAAATAGTTTGGTGGCTTTGAAGTGCAAAAAATATGAGATAGGTCAGTCAAGTTGTGGTCTAGTAGTTGAGATAGAACAGTGTCATGCAAACCAATGCTGTAAATGTCGTCTCGGGGAAAGTATCGGCGAGGGTCCAAAATCTGATTTCTCTGTGACATCGGTGGAAAATATCGGAATATCTCGGAAAATGTTGCAAGACCTCAAAAAAATACAAGAATACTCATTTTTTTTCAATTTTTTTAAACATCCAAAGCAACAACAACGTCAAATAGACACATTGCTACATAAATATGAAAATACAACTAATAAATAAGATGCATAGAATGTCAAGTGGTCACATATCGTTACTAAACTGAAAATTCTGAAACATGTTCACGTTAGGATGATACAAAATCACATCAAATGATAAAAAAAAATGTATCTCATGAGATGAATTATCATGAGGCATCTAGATACTAAATAGTACATACTACAAAGTAAAATATAAATGATAGATCATAGGAATCCAAATCATCATCGATTCCCTCTAACCCTTTTACGGGTAAAGGGCACCACTCTTCCTCTGGAAGAAATAGGTGGTCATGGAGGTACTCCAGCTGCTCTAGATGGTCCAATTGAGGTGGAAAGTGAGGGGGACAAGGTCCCAACATACCCAAGTCCAACTACAACTCTAACTCTTCGTGGAGGTGGTGGCAACATTGGCTCCGCTGGAAGATCAATCTCCTCCTCAATCTTTGTATCCACTAGACGTGGAACATCCTCCTCCTCTATTACCGCCTCCTCCCCCAAATCATCTGCATGCTCCTCCTCCAACCACTCGGGTGCCTCCTCCATCTCCACCCTCCACTAACTAGAGGTGTCAAATGGCAATAAGATCCTTAGCTTTCTCCTTTTTGGATAGAGGCACAATGTTCTCTCACACCTCTCTATCTTTCTCACACTCTTGCAACTAAACAATAACAAGAAAACACCCCACTTGTGGCCTTAAAACCCAAATCCAGTGCACTTTTCTGTGAAGTAAAGCAACATGCCGACATATTCCTTTAACTCATGATATTTTCCTAATATATCGTGATATATTGAATGTGTCTTGACACATCCATTATGTCAGATTTTTCGCAATAAATTCAATCTGATATATTGGCATGCAGTTTATCTCGACGATATTTACAACATTGATGCAAACAACTTAGGTTCAAACCACAGTTGGGATAGATCCCTATAACCATGTGAGTGTTGATCGAGTTTGACAGATTTCCATCTTAAAGTGAGCTTGCTAAACCCTTACCAAGAAACCTTCTCAAATAATTTTATAACCTAGAAAAGAGCAAAGTGTGCAAGCAAAGTGATTGTTTGCATATCTTTATCAAATGCATTATAGAAACTTTTAATATATAGTTGAATGGAAGACTAATGGGACTATCAACAACTATAACTCAAGGATATACAACATTAGTTATTGAGGGAAATTTGAGAACTTTTATTGATTCTTAAGGAAAGATGTGTCAATATTGGAGAATGAATTCTTCGGTATGACTGATATATCTTCTTGGTTGTTGATGACCATTGCTAAGAAGTGATCTGCCCATAATGATTCTTTACTCTTTCTTACGTTTTGAACATCTATCTTGGTTGTTGATGACCATTGCTAAGAAGTGATCCACCCATACTGATTCTTTACTCTTTCTTACGTTTTGAACATCTATCTAAAGGATGATTATGCTTTCCACAATGCTCATAAGGATGAAGATCAAAATACTGATACTCCATGTGGCCAACTTGATGACAATGTTGGCATTTAGGAATTTGCTCTTGAATTGTAGTTGAATATGAACTTTCTTGAAGGAATCCAACACTTTGAAATTGGATTGGTTTGGTATAATCCAGAATATGAAAGGTAACTTCCTAACCATATCAGATACTTGTTTTGTGCTTATTGTCGCTAATTTCTTCCCAAGGCCTAATAATTGGCTTGGAAAGAGAAAGTTGAACTTGTTCATGCCCAACTTCATCTTCATTTGCACTTGTATTTGAAGTTGGCTCACCAAATTGCTCCTACATTGGTTGTTGATCTAAATCATCATCATTGAAAAGAGGGTTGTTATGAACAAGGACTACTACAAATTGTTGAAGATTATTTCATTGAAGTTGATCATGAAGAAGTTGAGTCTGAATTTCAAACAACTCTATTTTGGCTTGCGAAGCTTGCAAACAAGTTAAAATATATTGAAGAGTTGCTTTATTAGATTATTCTGTTGAAGTTGATCATGAAGAAGTTGAGAAGCAGTTCTACTTTGGCTTGCGAAGCTTGCAAACAAGTTAAAATAGATTGAAGAGTTGCTTTGTCAGTTGTGACCATATTATCGACAATTGAGAGTATTAGAGTGTTCATTAATTCTAATAATTCATTTATTCGAGCCATTTAAAGACATTTTTAAAGTTAAAAAGTTTATTGCAACTCCACCCTTTAACAATTAGAGTCTACAATTCAAACTCAACAAATAAAGGGTGTCGACTTCTACTGAAAATGCACCCGTTTACAATGTAATTCAACTTAACATAAAAAAGCACAAGTAAACTTACAAAAAAACTATTTGCAAGTATACCATTGTTCTTGATTCTGGAGTTGAATTGACACCATTGTGGTCGCCATGACTGCTCTTGTATATCCATGTTACCCCTTTTACTTGAGCTTACCAATGTTAGCTCACTCTCAGTAGTTGAGTTCTTTATTGCTTCAGACATTCTCTTTTTTTACCAATTCGTAACAGCCTTTGGAAGTGTTGAATCTTGATTTACATGCCCAAGCATCGTATCACTTGCAACCTTGACATTACATGAATTTATATTTGGTGCTTGACCTTCAGGAGAGTTGATGTCGTTTGAAGTGGATGCTTCCTGTTACCCTCCAAGTTGCACTAGAATGGACTTAAAGTTGAGCCGCCAAAGATTGAACAAAGACTTGTTCAAGATCAGAGTTCAGAAGTCCAACCGGCCATTATGGCCCCTTTTCTTCTTCTTCTTCTTCCTGTATTTTCCATACCCCCCATGGGGAATTGTAATAAGATGAGCTAGCATGATGAAATTTGTAAAATGATTAGCCACTAAGACTTGGTAATTAGTACATTACACTAGAGTACTTTTTTTACTTCTTAATTATATCTTGTTGTTTTACAAGCGAGTTATGATTTTTAATTTTTTTCACTCAGTATCCTCCAAAGCTAGAGTATGTCCTAGTGGTTATGCCTTGGTGTGTTGTCTAACTCTAGTGTCTAATGTATATTATCATGCTAGTCATCAATCTTGAGTCTTATGGAAATGCGCTAAGTCCCCCTTAGGATTTTTTAATGTTTTAAGCAAATAAACAAAATTCCCACAAAAATGAGATATTTTAATTGCAATTTATGTATAAGTTAAATAAGTGGTAATAGGAGGTATTATATTCCTTGGAGGTACTCATTTTCTTTCTTAGAATACCCACTTTACCTATGTACCCCCTTTGTGAGTGAAAATAGTGATTTTTTAATCATTAAAAGTCAATTTCTCTCACAAAAAGGAAATAAAAGGCAAAAAATCAACAAATGCTATTTTTTGGGAAACATGTCGGAGACATGTTTTGAGTCAACTCGCCCTCTCTTTGATTTCACTGAGCCTTGTTGGCACATAAGATGAAGTTAAGAGTGAGTTAGAGATTGAGATGTGGCAGCCCACGTGTTGGGAGCACTTTCCATGGAAGAGGTGTGCCCCCCTCTCAAGAGGTGGCACCCTCTTGGAGAGAGGCACCTACCTCTTGAGAGATGGCGACCTCTCTCACCCTCCATGCTTCACATGTGGCATTCTCTTGGAGTTTATGGAGAGGTGGCAGCCTTTCCATCACACAAATGTCCTCACTCTCTCCAAGTGGTGCACCCCCCCTTCCTTGGGATCTTCACCCATTGTATTAAACAAGCAAGACTTCTCTCCCATTGTAAACTAGTTTGAGTAGAGGAGAAACACTTGTGGTTGTAACACTATTGTACTATTATTTCATTTGGAATAAAAGGCTTTGGAGGCTAGGTTGATGTAATGCTCTTCATGTGTGGATCTTCTATGTCAATGTGCTCAAATTTGTGACGTGATGTTCTTTTGATTATTTGTTTTCAATTGTTAATGTGGAAAGGATCTATTAAACTAGTTTGTCTTTCTAGATCATTTTGTCTTCCCTTAAATAATAAAATTTATTAAGCTAGTTTGCATTCTTAAATCTTATCGTTACTCACATATGTGGTTAAATATTTGCATGTTAATTTAGTTTAATTGCATGCTATCTAGATTTCATATGTAGGGAGCACCACAATTTAACAATTTGTTATGAGTGTTTGAAGCTTATAGGTCCTCATAGCTTGGAGAGAAGTTTGAGCTAGGTTGCATCTTCCTCACACTTCAATATCTGTAAAAGGCATAGTCCCTATGTGTTCCATTGAGAAAACTCCATTTTCCCAAGGATTCCAAAAGACAAGCACCTTCTTTCTATCTCTTTCTCAATAAAATCAAAGATTTTCTTGGTTACCTTTTCTTGTATGCAAGTAGATCTAGTTCCATTTCAAAAAAAGCATACATAGATCTTTACTTATGCATGCATGCATTATAGATCTATATTGCATGTTAATTTGGCTATCTTCAAACAACTAGATCTACCATAAAAGTTCATTTTTAGCAAGTTTTATTTTAAATCTTTCAAGGCTAAAAAGTGTTCTATTTTTTAAGTGCTTTAAAGATAAATTTTGCAATCTTAATGCCGCTTTACTTGTTGTTTTAGGACAGCAAGAAAAGACACTAAGAAGGCTTGTTATTTTCTTGTTTTCTTAGTCTTTAAATTGCTAACTTACCATAGGTTTCATTTGGAAATTTTTTGTATATTTCTAACAATCTTTTGCAAGTTGTTCAAAGTCATTTTGGGCATCTTTGTTGTTCTTTTACTTGGTATTTTTGTAGGTTTACTGAGCAGACAGGAGGAAGTGCTAGCAAATTTCCATGGAACCAGAGCCTCCAGAACCATCCAAGACACCTCACTTCTTTTCTTAACATATTTTCTTCTAAACTTTGTAAGTTTGTTGGTTTCCAATCAATAAGTGACCACAAACACTTCCAAAATAAAGTTGCAACCTTAAATAAATAAGTGGGCTACCAAGCTCCGATCTAAATCCCCCGGGGGGGAGTTGCGTCTTTGTCTCATTTTCATGGTGCTTCCCATATGCTTTTCATCTTTTCTGCTAATTTAAAAAGATAAAATAAACCATAAAAATAATCACAACACTAAAAAACATTATAGTTTCATTTCCTAGATTAAAGTAGCTTAAATTTCCTTTTTGCAATTTCATTTTTGAAATTTCAAAGTTGAAAAATAAATCATCCCCTCAGCAACCCTAGTATTTCTCTAACCCCCCTTTGAGATCTTTTGCTTGATCTGAGGTGTGAAGTCCATCAGAACGGGCCCTAGTCAGTGTTGATCTAGTTTAATGGGAGAATCTGATAGTTGTTATTGTTTGATTGGGACCATACATTGAACTTGTGTGTGAAGTCAAGGAGATACTCTCTAATGAGATTTGTTCTCTCCTCTTTGGACCTCCAACATTGTTCTTTCTACCCAATTGAGGGATAACCTCTAAAGGGACAAACCTTAGATTGGATTTATTTTATTGCAATTACTTGCACATACTTTTCACTTATAAGTGGTCTTGCAATTCGTCAAGACACTTCACAATAAATGCACAAATTTAAGAACTCATTTGAATAATAAAATTGTCAAGAGCATTGCAACACATTATTCTACAACAACATTTTACATCTTGCAACAAATTTTATATTATTGGCACTGGTCTCTATTTTCTTTTTCTTATTTTCATTTCATTTCAAGTACTAGCATTTACTGTCAGTATATGTCATCTATGGTGAAATGTTTTACTTGTCTTATATCTTTATCATAAACAATTTTTATTATTTGTGTCATATATGCTGCTAGAGTAGTTGCTTTTTCTTTTTTCTCACATTTAAACTCCTAGATTTCCTTTTGTACTTAGCTTACTCATCCTTAGTTATTTTTTTAGGTACCACCCCACTTGGTTTCGCTAGGACTTGGCCTAGATGGAGAAGTCGAGTGTTGAGTGACAATGTCTCGACTGGAGACCTTCCCTCAAGGACACACCAAGTGGATTGAATATTTCTTCCACGTTACCTTAGGTGTGTATAAGGCGACACCATTTTTTAGCGTCGTTATCAGAGATAAATCTTTCTATTCTCGGAATACGACTTTTGGTTTTCCTTTTTGTTTTTTCTTTGTTTGATGCTTGTTTTTTATTAGAAATAGACTCGATCATCTGGCGACTCCATTTAATCAAAATTTGACAAAGTATTTTGCAAGAAGGAACTCACATGTATGCTTGGCTTCATCCATGAACTTGAAAAGGTTTATAGGAGGAAGTTAAACAAACTTGCCTCTTGTAGGATCCTTAATAATCACGGATCCGAGTTCATTTTTTATAGACATTTTCTTTTTGTGTTTTGTTTAATATTTCTAGTTTAGAAATGGATTATATTTATAGACCTATTGATTTTTCTATAATAAGTGGTTATCCACATGTGATTCCACAAAAAAATTTATAAAATTTGTCTTATTTTCAAAGTAATAATGTTGTTGGCGCTAGATGTCATGTTTCACGGGTTTCCCTTTGCATTAATAAATGGTGTGCCAATGCCTTACATGATATAAACATGAAATTTTTATATTATCCTTTGATGATGATGATCTTGATTGGTTCACGAAACTCAAGGATAACCAAGTTAAAACTTGCAAAGAGCTGATTGATGTCTTCATGGAAAAATGGAGAGATAAGGAACCTTTGGATATTAAGAGAGTTAGTTTAGATAACAAAGATGCTTCAAAATCCCCGAGGGTTAGCTCAAGTGGTTTTAGGATAGACGTAAATTTATCCCCAACGGAGGAGGTCACGAGTCTAGATCTCTTGTTCCCCCTTGGGATTTGTCCTGAACATAATCAAGACCAACGGTTTACCCCGTTTACCATCTACGAAGTGGGGAAGTACTCAGGGGTTTCCCGTGAGATATTACCTCGAAAAAAAAAAGATGCTTCAACAACTTCCCTTAAAGTATAAACAGAAGTCATTAAGGCCATGGAATGCATCCATGCAAATCAATTAAAATCCATGGAAGCCATCATTACAGAAGCAATTAAATATGTTGGATATTTAGATACTATAGAGCCAAAAATTCATAAAGAACGGATAAAGGAATTCCATCTGGAAGTTCAGGAAGAGCATGTAGATGAGTCAGTAAGTGATTAGGAGGAAAAACCTATAATTGAAGTTGAAGTTGATGATCATATGTATAATTCAAATCCCCACCCTCCTCTTGAAGGACGCGTCTCTTCATAAGAAATCTTTGACATCCTTGACCAGAACAAGAAAGTAGATTCCTTAACAATTCCAGTTCCAACCTCTCAAACATCAGATGATTTAATAAGAGATAATGGGAAAATGGAAGATATCTTCAGATCATCGATTTCATATCACTTCAAGTAGTGGTTGGCCTTGAACAATGACAGATAGATTAAAAATTTTATAAAA
>SNQJ01S0011441.1:21453-38462 GCA_010110895.2 Picea sitchensis | reverse complement strand
TCCTCCTCAACAAGTATAACTTAGGGTTTATAACCAAACCTTAACTCCAATGCCTCCTTAGGGATCAAACCCTAACCTTAGACTTCAAGAATTCTCCAAGAAACCTTGGTGCCTTAAGACAAAGACAGAGAAAGTACAAAGAACATTGAGAGAGAAAGAGAGAGAGAGTAGTGATCCTCTTACATCTCTAATGAAAGTGTAAAGAAGAATAAGCACAAGTGCATGATTGATCATGATAATAAATCTCTCCTTTTTTTTATATGAGAGGTAAGGGATGTCCACAATGACAATTGGCCCTAGTCCACTACAAGAAACCTACAAGAGACAAGTAGGTACACACATTTGAAGTGCCCCACTCCAAGTGACACTTGTCAAACTCCAAGGTGATGACAATCAACAAGTAAGGTTCCATGGCATGAGTGCTACTCCCCAAGGTCCAATGTTCCTTCTCCATGGCTTCAAAGCTCCAATAACTCTCCAAGGTCATGTATTGCTCAAGGACCACCACACCCACATGTCCACTCCCTCAAAAAAAACATCCATAAGTCAAGTGTAAGTTTCCATGTAAGCAACCAAGTAACCCCATGTTGTCTAGGTCTCAATGCCCTCCTCCAAAATGACCAATGCTCCTCCAATACAAGGTGTCCTCCAAGCAAAAAACCTTTCTCCATGTGTCGACTACATGAAGAAGTCACCATTCTCCATAGGTATTCAATGTTGTAAGGAATGTCATACAAACATCCATACAAGGTATAGTGACTCAAGAGTAAGCCACCTCCAATGTGTAATTACACCATGGAATACCAAGGGGTCAACCATACACCATGCACCCCACATCTCATGAAACACCCCCACACATGGTGTAAACACTTTTGGAGTATCCCCGAAAGCTAACACTCCCTCTTTACGAGGAAATTGTTTTCACCAACACTTGTCTTCTCCCTCAACATCTCAAACTTCCCTTTAGCTAAGGGCTTCATGAGAATGTCAACAACTTGTAACTTTATAGGAATGTAATCAAGGGATACAACACTATTATCTACCTCATCTCTCTGGAAATGATATCAGATGTCAATATTATTGGATCAGTCATGAAACATAGGATTATCAGAGAGTTTAATGCAACATTGATTATCACAATACACAATTTTCGACTCCATATTTATATCTCCCATCTCACCCACCAACTTGTGAAGCCATACTGCCTTGCAACTTGTAGAACATGCTACAATATACTTTGCCTCTGTTGAACTTAAGGCCATTACTACCTATTTCTTGCTAAACTAGGATATCAATCTTAACCCCAAGATGAAACAAAATATGGAAGTACTCTTTCAAGAATCAATGCCTCCTACCCAATGTGAGTCAAAAAATCCATGGAGCAATAATTCATCATCTCCTATATACTTGATGCCATAATGAAAAATTCCCTTTAGATACTTGAGAACATGCTTTGTAACCACCCAATGTGTTTCCTGTAGAGAAACCATAAACAAACTTAGTTTCCTTGCACCACAATGTGAGCTTCTTCGAACTACTTGTAATAACCAAATCATCCACATATAGATCCAAGACAACCAAATAAGTTTTAGTATACAAATAATAAATATTTGGATCAACAATAGTCTTGGTGAAACCCAAGTTCAATGGTAACTCATCAATTCTTGAGTACCAAACTTGTGGTTCTTACTTAAGCCCATAAAGAGCTTTCTTCAACATGCAAACATCAATATCATGCCCATGCATCTCAAATCCTCTCGGATGATTTATGTAAACTTATTTAATTGCACCATTCAATAAAATGATCTTCAGATCCATTTGATATAAGCGCCATTGAAAACATGTTGCTAGGGAAATAATGGCACATATAAAATTGTATCTTGCAATTGGTGTAAATGTCTCATCATAATCAAATCCATCTTTATGTGAGAACCCTCTTGCAACAAACCTTGCCTTGTATTTCTCAATACTACCGTCATCCATGTGTTTGACTTTGTACAACTCCCTAGAATCAATCAATAACTTCCCTTTTGGTCTCAATACAATTTCCCAAACATCATTCTGCAAGATAGAGTTATACTCTTCAGCGATGGCCTCTCACTAATGTTTCTTCTCATATGCCTCTTTAAAAATATAAGTCTCTTCAATCTTCACACTAGAATGCACAAGTGCCATAGGATCAATAGGCAACCTATAAAGGCCTCCCTTTCGCACACCTCTACCCAAAGTTCTCAAACTAGCTAGACTATAATAAAAGATAGTGCAATGTTTTCCTTCAAATGCAAATCTCCATCGATGGTTTTCCATATAAGAAGCTAAAAGAAGATTTTTCTTCAACCCAATGAAAAAAAAAACATCACTCAACTTGAGAACATCACCTAATGGATTTCAGAAGGAAATGGAGCTTGCTCCTCTCATAGGTAAGTAGCAATATCTCCCAACTCAATGCTCATACCTCTCTTTTTCTATTGAAACCTATTGATTAATTTCCTATCATAAGTCATGTATTAATGCCCCATTTTTGACATACCATGCAACACTAAAAACAATTTCAGGAGATAAAAAAAGACTATGGATAAGGTGGTTTCAAACCAATATGAATTCTCATTTACACTTGCAACGATACCAGCTACAACTAGTTTGGTCTTCCCCTTCTTCTTCTTCAGACACTGGTTGACATGATGTCCCATGTCATGACATCCAAAATACATCAACTTAATGAAGTCCCATGCCATGACATCCAAAAGACATCAACTTAATGAATTCCTTCCCTATCCCTGAGCGTTCATTCTTCTTATATCTTTTTTTGTTATCTTATTCCTCCTCTTAATGAGACCAATCTCTTTTACTTCCTCTTATTTCACTCAATTGGTCTCTCAACTCTGTGATCTTGGCCATGTATCTCACTGCATTATTTGTCTTTCTTGAGCGAATGGATAAAAGATTGTTTGACAAGAGAATCTATCGAGAAACATAAGAACTTTGAAATAAACCAACGAAAGATTCAAACATATCCTTATTGATTATCTTGTCTGCAATGTGACAGATAAAATTATCATTCATAGAATCAAGAATGATTATATTTTCCTTTGCCCCCTTCTTGTTATGAGCATCGAACAACTTTGGATCAATAGGTGTTGTAACCTATTTCTCAACATGCTCCCAAATATCAGTTTCCTCTATAAACATTTGTAGCCTAAGCTTCCAAGGGATGAAATTGGAAGCTCCATCCAACCTGTCATACTCTCTAAGTACATAGCATACATCTATGCAAGTTTTGAATCCACCTTAAAACAAAGGCCAACAATAATGAAGTATAACACACCCTTCTTGGGCTCAAATGCTTCACCCAAGCATCCCAGGGTTTCACACCTAAATAACCTGTACATGGTCAACATAATACTCATAGGTACAATGTAGTTGAAATACCAACTCCCTATTAACCTAGAGAGTGATTTCAACAAGAAATCTTTGATGCCACGTGCAAATTTCGTAAATTGAAGTTTCTTTTGCAAATTTAGAAATTTCACCTCTTTAGAGGTTCCACGCATCTAATCTGTGTGAATTATCATCCTTAAGGTTGAAATGAAATAGAAGTTTTAGCAGCAAACATCGAACAATATTTCACTTTGTATAACCCCAATACACTAGGAAATTCAAGAAAGAAGAAGCCAAATATATGCCAATGAGTTTCATTCCTTTAAAGCAATATTTTCGTGAATAAACCAGATCTGAAATCCTTACAATTAATACATATTTACAACAGTTAATATGTCGCATTATTTTCAATATAAATGCCAATTCCCTGAACAATTCCAAACATGACTTATGTTAAATCAACATGATATATAAGTGTTGGAAATCACCAAACCATGAAGATAATGATAGCTGAAAATCAAATCTGTGATAAGACAATTTTGGATAGTTGAAAACTTCATATATATGGATAAGAGATGATGTCTATTTACATACTCTCAACTTCTTACACACTAGTACACACCTCAAAGTTCCCTAAAACCCTAGCTAGGGAAAACCAAGAGGATTTGAGACAATAGCACAAAGCCAAAAGGGCTCTCTAGTTCTACCAATATGTTGCATCTAATGCAATTAATGCCTCAAAAGGCCTTGTTAGGGCAAGGACCCCTCCAAAAACCAAACCACCCACTTAGCTAGTAGAATACTCCCCTGATTCGACACATCAATCAATGCAATACTACCCTTGTCCTTGGGAATGATATATACATCCTAAGGAACCATAGGCAGACCTTATGCCCCACCATATTTGGCCCATATATAAGAGTACACAAATTTCTCCAATTGATGAAACTAAGTCCTACTAGGAAACCAACATGATACATAATAGATATGAGAACCCTAGAAAATCTTGCCCACCAAAGTCAACTTGCCAATGAATAGAGGATCCTTCTACTACAAAAGAGAAGCTTATGTTGCAACCACTTCATACATCAATCCCACATGGAAACTTGGGAAAGACCCATACCAAATAGGATTCCAAGATACCTAACAATAACATTAGGGTGAACAAAATTTCATGTTGGTAGAATCCATGGAGGGGTCTCATCAAGACCATCTAGCCAGTAATCTTCCTTATGATTACTAAAAATCACCCTATTGGAATCAAACAAACACAAACAAACAACCTATAGCATTGATCACTGAATCGTGATCAACTTGCATAGACAAGAGTGAATCATCTCCAAAATGATTGTTCACTATCTATGAATTATCTGGTAGAGACACACCCCTCAAAATACCATGTAAATGGGTATACTCCAGCAAATAACCAAGGGAATATGTTATCAACACATAGAGATAGGGTGTTAAGGATCACCCTTGATTTATAGATATCAAGAGGTGAACACAAGGATACCTTTTTATTCACTAAAATTACTGCGGAGGCATAAGAAAACCATCTCCACACATCGCGAACCAAATCCCAAACATGTCAACATATTAGTGATGAATTTCCAATCAATCCAATTGTAGTATTTTTCAAAGTCAATCTTCAAAAAGAGAGCATGTTGTCTAGTCTCCTTGTCCCACCTCATAACCTCCCATATTAAAATCACAATATCTAGATTAAATTTTCCATGTACAAACCATGTCTTCTCCTTGTGCATAATCTTTCTTGTTATGCCTCTCTCCCACAGTGTCATAGCCTTGGCCACAATTTTATAAGGGGCACTCAACAAGGTTATAGGATGCCACTCATGTATTGAATTTCTAGTAGCATTCTTTTGAATAAGATTAATCAATCCTTGATTAGGAAACTTTGTCAAACACCATGGAAAGTCCTCAGAAACTAGACAACATAAATAATCCCAAATAGTATCCCACATTTCCTTGTAAAATTCACAAGGAAAACTATCAATCCCTAGGGATTTCCCATTCTCAATTGAGCATAGAGTTGTAAAGGGCCCATCCTTTGTAAATTCCCTATACAGTGTATCACAGTCTACAAGAGATACTTTTTCATACACCACCCTATAGCAAGCATTCCTCATAGCTACATCTGAATCCAACAAAGAGTAAGGAGAAAAAATATTCTGAAATTTTTTCACGGAACATATGTGGAATCTTAGTTTAATACTCCTCAATTGAACCATTAGCTCTACAAAGACCAAGCATCCCATCACTAACTAATTTCTTCTTCAAAAAAATCAAAGAACATGTATCCCTCCTCCCCCTCTTGAATCCATTGCAAACAAGCATGCACATGTGTTGCTATGGCTATGTACTCCTCCTCTCTATGCACCATTAAATCCAACGAAGAAGCATCCTCTAAAGAACAATGTTATGTAAATCCTCCTCCAAAAAGGTACATACCTCCTACAACTTTTTTTTGACCTCTCAAAGCTTTGTGGGATCGACACTTGCGTGCAATCATGTGTCTCCAAATTCTCATGAACTTGAAAGTTATCCAAATAGTAGTCTCCCACCACGATAATTGGCATGTTTCCCAAATAGGTTGAGGGAGAAGGTTCCAACCCCTATGAACAAGGGCATGAAAGTCGAGGGAATACAAGTGAGCAACATTTATCTTGTACAAATATGAGGGCTTTGATTCAACCACATTCTCCACCAACATGGAAGTTTGGATGGGTAAATTATCTAACCCGGTAGCCTCAATCAACACATCAATTGGTCTCCAAGACCCTAAAAAAGAGATGCCATCCTGAGAAATATGCACCTTTTCTAATCACGCCTAACTCTTATTCTTCCCTTGCATGAAGTTATACCAAGTAAACCAAATCCCATAGTTAAGCCCCTTTTTTCCCAGTAAGGATCAAAGCACTAAGAATCCCAAGCATGTTTTTCAAATCCACTAGCAACCGCTCTTTCACCACCACCTCGTTCACCCTTCCATTATATCATATTGAAATCTCCACCAATAATCCACTTTGCATATGGTAGGAAAGAGGCCATCCACTCCCAAATATTCAACTAGTTGAAGTGATACTAGGAGAATACATTAAACAAAATCCCAACAATATCTCCTCAATCAATGGAGTGATCGACACATACCTATTGTCAGGATTAGAACCATAAATTGTAACAAAACTCTGTAAATTTGGAGAAATAACCAAAACCCCTTGTCCCTCCACCAACCCCTAAGAATGATCCATAATCCAAAGGGGGGGATTCCAAGCATAACTCATATGGTTTCAAAGCTCAAACCTGACAAAATTGACCTCCTGCAAAAAGACTATATTTGACTCAACCTTTTGAAGAGTTCCATGAAAAATATGATAATTCCCTAAGATCATCATCCCTCTTGCATTCCAAGAAATAATGGAGATCTTGATTTTAATTAGAGAGGGTTTCCTTGAGTGCTGAATTTGTTGCTCAACACTTTATTCCCAAAAGAAGAACCATCGTTGTTAGAGGAAAGGGAAACGACTTCCTTGAAGGATTTCAACCATGGAGTGGGACTCACTTCTCTTCCAAGTTTGTCCAAAAAAGTGGGAGATGAAGCTCCTTTCTTCTCGTTGGGATTTACCTACCAACCATCATCAACATCCATGCTATATGATTGATCACTAGCCTCTTTTGAAAAAGTTGGGATATTGTTTTGACTTTGGGAACTATCCATAGATCCTCCAGAAATTGGATCTAGCATTGGTTGCACATTACACTCAAAGTTGGTCCTCCAAATTATTTGAGTAGAGTTGAGTCTTTATCATTAGTTATGCTATTAAGGAGCACTTTTCTAGCCTAATTTACCTTTAAAATAACTTTATGTGGAATTATTTTTAAGAGTAAAACTAAAAATCTTTATTTCTAATTATTTCTAACAATGACTCTAAAAACTATACGAGTGCAATTTCCAAGCTAGATCTTGAACCATACGCCTGTAGATCCATGATCTCTCTTGCTAAGTAATGTGAACCATCTTTTGTTTTATAAAAAAGTGGTTCTTTGGTAAGAGAAAATGACTTTTTTTGGAGATCAAACACCCTTATATTAGTAGTGGGGTAGATCTTGGTAACATTCCCTGGTCCTTGTTGTCCTTGCTTGAGAGAGAGTTTCCTTGAATATCTAATTCATATATTTCCTTGAGTGTATCCTAGTGGGTCTATTTGGATCCTCCTACCATAGTGAGAGATTAATATCCTTATCTTGAGGAATTCTTCGATACATGTCGCTAAGGATGGAATGACCTAGATTTGAGTGATGGAGGTGCTACAACAATGGATCAGGTATTCATATTTGTTGTAACACATTTCTCATACTTTTAAATATATATCTATCTTCTTTCCCCCACAATTCCTTGTTATTATTTTTATGCATGATGATTGTATATAGAGATAGGATCTAGGATTGAATTGTTTAATCTAAGAATAAATAATAAATAATAAATAATTAGTGATAATGAAAAGACATGGCTATTGGTTATGGGCACCCCTGTGTGGGTATATAATAAATCCATCTCTTCTCAATTGTAATCATCCATTATTCATTTTATCTATCAATATATATTTATTATTCTTTATAGATCTTGGTTATCTATTACAGAAGTAATTTAGATCATTATATTCATTGAAATGCATATGCTGGATTGGAGAAAGGTTTGGTTGCTTGATTTTGTGTAGATATGAAGATGAAATTGGAGCTAGAGCTTGATTAGATCGAGACTTATTAGGATATACAACAACCAAAGTAAATATGCATGTCTTTCTACTTTGTATTTTGCATATCATGTTATGAGATGTTGATCTAGGGAACTTAGATAGTGATCTATCTGCGTTCTGTTGGGATATTCCAATCCACTCACTGGGGAATCCTAGATCTAGTGATAGGAAACAATTCCCTACAACACTACAATACATGGCCTCCTGCACACCTGGTAGAATCTGGAACCACACCCACACCAGATCTTCCACTGAAGCTATGAGATTGGAAAACAAAATTCCCGCCATCCTTGCTTGTGGGCCATCCTCATTGGCCACTTGGCCAAAACCAATTGAAGAACCAAGCTTATTAGTAGGAATGGTCGAATCTCAAGCACTTACACTCTAGGAATAATTATTAGGGGGTTTCCGATGAGGGAAATCTATAATGAGGTGGTCCTGTGCTTGACAGGAAAAGAAAGCACTGGGCCCATTTAGATAGCAAACCAAAATCGGTACATCCATAATAAATGCCTTTCCAAACTGATCCAAAAAAGGTTACAATTCAATTGGAAGAGAGGAGACCTCCAACCACAAAGAATAGTGTGTTTGAGATTTTGATTCTTTGGGTTGAAATATACCCCCCACAATAAAACATATGCCAAAGATCCCACAATAATTCAATCCCTATACTACAAAACTTTCCATGTTGAAGAATTAGTGTTGAATAGAAGGAAAATGGAGCAAACCCCCTTCCCTCCAAAGGGCTTCTTGACCTCCCGGTCTAGGATCATTTGAGATACTAAGTCAGAGCGACTCCTTGGGTCCCTACGGGCACCTTAAAATGCTCTACCCACACACACAGGTCTCTTCCACAAGTGACCACGACTGTGACCGTGGGTCTATCTCTTCGCGGTTCAGATTTCGGGGATATCTTGAATCCTTCCCTCACCTTTTTCTGAAACTCTCTCCTCCGAGTTTTCAAACTCTTGCCACGTGTCTCCTTAGATTCGTCGGCCCCACTATGGTTCGGACTTCGCGACCTTGCGAAACTCTAGGACTTCCGCCCACAAACCTCTGATCTTTTGATTCTCAAACTCTTTAATCCATTGCCACATGCTCTTCTACGATCAATGGTCAAGATTGAATCATGACTTCGGACTTTGCGACTCTGCTTTCATCAAGTTTCCAAACTTGTCGAACTCTGAAGTACTGAAACACTCCACTATTATCCTCCTCGTAGCTTTACCATATCTGATGGTCTAGGATCGTTCGTCTCTTGCTGAGAACAAATCTCGTTCACTGACTTTCAGTGAAGACTTTAGGGACTTCTCTCCTTGAATATTTTCGCCACTCTCCCTCTTGAACTTAACTTACTTGACTTCCTCTGATTTCTCTGAACACTTCCTTCGACACTTACTCGAAATCTTGATCTGTGCACACCTTGCAATAGATTTTCACCCACCACTCAACTTCTTCTTGTGGATTGCTTCACACTCCTTGCGACTATTCTCCAACTTCTTATGTCTCTCATGAATGAAATCACGATATCCCTCCTGAGCTTTCGAGTCTGAAAACCCTGTCACACACTCCTTGCAGATGTCGATGCACTCCTTGGATGCATATAAGTTTCACTAACTCTTCTGAGCTTTTGAGTCGAAACAGACTTGGTCACACACTCCTTGTGGACACTATGCACACCTTTCACTTTCTCAATGAAAAGAAACGATTGAAACTTATCTATTCCTCACATTGACTCATACATTCAACAAAGCAAATGCAGTCATGGACTCAAGAACAAGAAATAACAGAGTATTGAAAAATAACAGAGACTCTACCATCCATTCAGAGAGACACATAACAACATACATTTGGAACAATATCCCTCTATTATATTTATTCAACTAAAACTTACATACATTCATACAACATTCCTCTATATCTCTGAGCTCTTGGCTTACAATGGCAATCTACACACTAGATTCAACAACCTTCCAACAACAAACATCAACAACCTCTACTGGGCAATATTTTACAAAGATTTATACAAAGAGGTGCTCTTCGATCCTTTCCCTCTAACTACTCTATGCTATCTTAATGGAATTGAATGCTATCAAATAATTAACACTTATTACAATAAATATCGAGTTAGACAGATAAGAGTGCAAGCTCCAAATATGTATTGCGATTTGATTCATAAAACAAAATACATTCCCCATCAATCTTATGTGATGGCTCAACCTCTAATCATTAAAGACATTCATAACTCAAAAATTTTGTTAGATATTACATTAATACATTGATCTTTTGAAATTCAAAATGTTTCAAAATATGCGCTAGTGCGCCCAGCTGTCTTCCACACTTGTGCTTTGCTGTCGATGCTCCTGCATCATACTCCCTTGGCTAAAAAAATCATGGACTCTTGCCCATGAGCTCCTGCACCAATCTTACATGCTTATAGATCTCTGCTTCACTGACCCAACTAGCATCTTCTATTGGTCGTCCTTTCCACTTCACCAAGTATTCAAAATACGTCTTCCTTCTGGTTTTCTTACCAACTCGCTGATCTATGATCTTTTCCATCTGCGGCTTCTATGCTACAGGCATCTGTTTCTACCATTGGATCTTTCTTTGATCTTCGAATCTCTCATCTCCATCCTCTAAGGATACAGGTCTGCAATGTTGAATATGGACGATATACCCACATCTTCTGGCAGCTCTAATTCATAATCATTTTCACCAAATATCCTATGGATTTTACATGGCCCTATCTTTTCCAACTTCAAATTATTATATGTTTCCCTCGAGAATCTCTCTTTCCTTAGATGTGCTAAAACTTGATCTCCAACTTCAAATTCAAGCTTCCTCCGGTGTTGATCAGCTCTGTGCTTGTATTCATTGTTGATCTTCTTCAACTGCTCCTTGATTTCATTGTGAAGTTCTTTCACCTCTGCAATAAAGTCTTTGGCTCCCGCACTTCTAAACTTGCTCTGCTTCAGATCTCTTAAATCTAACACTCCTCTCGGATTCATCCCATAAACTATTTGAAATGGACTCTTCCCAGTGCTCATGTTCATTGAATCATTATATTCAAACTCGGCTTGTGCTAGAATCTGGTCCCACTAACTATGGTGTTTAGTGACCAAACTCCTCAGCAAATATCCTAGGCTTCTATTCACCACTTCAGTCTATCCATCCATCTGTGGATGATATGAAAAACTAAAATATATCTCTGTCCCCAACTTTTTCCACAACGTCCTCCAAAAATGACCAACAAATTTCGTATCCCTGTCTGAAACTATACTCCTGGGAAATCCATGGAGTCTCACAACCTCTTTGAAAAACAAATTTGTAGCATGTGTTGCATCACTGGTCTTTTGACATGGGATAAAGTGTGCCATCTTCAAAAAAATTTCCAGCACCACAAATATGGAATCACTTCCTCTCTATGTCCTCGGCAATCCCAACACAAAATCCATGCTTACCGCATCCCAAGGCCTCTCTGGAATAGGCAATGGCTGATACAACCCAATGTTATGCTTCTTCCCCTTGGCATACTGACAAATCTTACAGTTGTTCACAAATTTCTTCACCTACGCTATCATACCTAGCTAATAATATGAACCGACTAATTGAGCAAATGTTTTGTCATGGCCGAAATGCCCGACTAGACCTCCACTATGCTTTTCCTTTAGCAAATTCTCCCTCATCGAGCATCTTGGTATGCAAAACTGGCATACTTTGAACAACAACCTATCCTGAATTAGATATTTGGCCCATTGGCTTCTGTCTCTAAGCACATGATTCGCACACGCTTCATATGTCTCTCCAAAATCTGGATCATTGTGGGACATTTCCTTAAGGTGGTCAACCCCAAGGTCTTAACTCGAAATTCCTACATAATCAAAATTCTCCTGCTCAATGCATCAACAACCTTGTTAGCATTTACATAAATATGTTTAATGACAAAAGTGAAATTTTGCATAAACTCTATCCACTTAGCATGTCTCTAGTTTAACTTCTCATGTATGGTTATGAATTGCAAAGCATGATTATCGTTATACAAAAAAACTCCTTCGGTATGAGATAGTGTCTCCATTTCTTCAAGGCTTGAATTATGGCATAGAACTCCTTGTCATATGTGGAGTACTTCTTTTTAGTTTCATTCAGCTTCTCGCTGAAATATGCAACAGGTCTATTGTCTTGACTTAAGACCACTCCAATTGCAACTCCACTCGCATCGCATCTTACCTGTAACGTCTTTCCAAAATATGGCAAAACCATAATCGGTTGTTCAGTTATCTTCTCCTTCAATATGTTGAAGCCCCTCTCAGCCTCTTCTATCCATTTGAAAGACTTATGTCTTTTCTTCACTTTATCCATGATTTGAGCGCTAATCCCACTAAAATTTCTCATGAAATTCTGATAGAAACTTATTAATCCATGGAAGCTTCTTACCTTAAAAATATTCTTCAGTGACGACCATTCTCTGATTGCTTTCACCTTTTTTGGATCCATCTTCAACTCATTTGAAGAAATGACAAAACCCAAGTAAATGAGTTATGTTCTCATGAAAGAGGACTTTTTCAAATTAACTAACAACTTCTCTTGTTGCAACCTCTTCATCACCAATGTTAAATGTCTCAAGTGATCCTCCTTAGTCTTTCTAAATACCAGTATATCATCCAGATATACAATTACGAACTTACCAATGAAATATTTAACACTTCATTCATCAGTCTCATAAAATTGCTCAGGGTGTGTGTTAAACTAAAAGGCATAACAAGCCATTCATACAACCCTTCGTTTGTCTTGAATGTTGTTTTCCACTCATCACCTTCCCTCATTCTTATCTGGTGATACCCACTTTTCAAATCTTTTTTTGAAAAATAGTTGGCTCCACTCAAGAAATCCATCAAGTCATCCATCCTTGGCAATGGAAATTTGTATCTGATGGTAATATTTTTTATGGCCCTTGAGTTCTTACACATTCTCCATCCTCCATCCTTATTTGGACTTAATACAGTTGGCACTGCACATGGACTCAAGATTTCTCTAACCAATCCATTATCTAACAGATCCTAAACCTGTCTCTTCACCTCCTCATTCTTTTGAGGTGTCAACCTGTATGCTTCTTTACTTGACAGGATTTCTCCTGGTATCAAGTCAATGTGATGAGTGATGCTTCTGATACGTGGCAATGAGTTTGGCAACTCATCCACTATGATATCAACAAAATTCTCTAACAGTTATTGAACTTCCTCAGGAAAATATTCCAGTGAAGTACTGGTAAGGATAACCCTCGGCTTCCTTACTACAACAAACTGCATCTCTTGTTCCTTATTTACTTCATTTAGGAGTTCCTTCCCACTCATGAGAAGTATGCTCGCGCTAGCTTCATTCTTCACCTTCTTTTCTTCAATTGGCAGCAACATGTGTGTTCTACCATTCTTCTTTAAGGTGTAAGTGTTTCTTCTTCCATCATGAACAACATTCATGTCATACTTCCAAGGTCTCCCCAACAAAACATGAAAAACATCCATAGGAATCACATCACATTGAATCTCATCCCTATATCCTCCTATTTTGAAATTAACCAGACATTGTTGAGTGACTGTTACCTGATGACCTTTCTGCAACCATGAGACTTTATACGGTGTCGGATGTGCAGTCATCTCCAGCTCTAGCTTCTCCACCATCTCTGTGGACACTAAGTTTTCAGTGCTCCCACTGTCAATTATCACCTTGCAAACCCTGTCTTTCGTTTTGCAAGTTTTCATGAACAAATTGTTCCTCTGCATTGGCTTTTCAGGTTCTGTCTCTTGCTTCAAAAGAACCTTCTTTATCATCAAGGATCTCCCATCCTCTGCACCTTTTTCCTCAACATCTCGCTTTTGCACTTCTAATATGTGAGCTTCACCTCCTTTCTTTCTCTTAGGACAATCCCAAGACATATGTCTTTTCTTTCCATAGGCATAACATCGTACTTCTCATCTTCTGCCTCTTCCTCTTCCTATGGGAAAAGAACTTCTACCACCACCATGTCTTCCTCCGGAACTTCCTCCTCTCTCAGAGTGATTATGTGGTTTCTCTGCCTCATCCTTGGGCTTCTGTGTTTTATCCTGGGTAACTCCCTTGCCTCTTTTCAATCTTCGACCTCTGTTTTGTTAACTCTGCTTCCTAGCCAACTTCTCTTCTATTTTCAATTCCATTTGATATGCGCCCTCTATTGTTTTGACTATCGCCATACTGATTTCATCATGGATATCATATCTTAATCCATTAATGTATCTGTCAACTTTCTGTTCGTCTCTCTCTCTCTGTCCAGCTCTAATGTTCAACCTATAGAACTCTTATGTGTACTCCTTCATAGTCAATCCTCTTTGTCTCAGGTTTTGCATCCTCCTGAACAGACTTATTTGGTAATCCTTGGGTATGAATTTCACCTTAATCTTGGCTACCATTCGATCCCAACTCTTGATCTTTTGTTTTCCTTTGCTCCTCATGTCGGCCTGCAGTTCATCCCACCACAGTTTTGCATGTCCTTTCAACCTAGTGATAGTGTATCGTACATTTTTCTCCTCTTTGATATCCTCATAGTCGAAATACTTGTACATTGCTCGTATCTAATCAAGCAATTATTTTGTGTCTAAATTTCCTTCATACGTAGTGTTATCACTCCAAGAAACTCTTTGTGGTTGTGGGTCAAAGATGCTTGGTAACTTAAGGTAAACTTGTTTTTGTGTTTATGTATGTGTGGATCAATGGGATAACTCAATTACAGTATGGAATTCAGACGGTAAAATTGAAAAACAAATAAACCAGTGCTCTCAAGGATTAATGATCAAATGATAGCTTTCAGTGGGTGAGAAAACAACGTTTATACACCGAATACAAAGTGTAGGGTTTAATAAACAATGATAAGCAACTTAATATCAAGTTATGAACTAACCAATGAGATAACAATCATTTTGTAGCTAAAACAACTTAATAAAAAGTATAGAAGGAAAATGAGAATCTGACATCAATAGAGAGAGAAAACTGTGATTTGTATTATCATAGTAAAAGTTTGTTTACAACAGAATATAGTCCTCTATCCAAAATCGAACCCTTGCTTCTATCAAATGATAGGTATTTATATCTTTTAAAACAGATCTCAGATCCTATAAACATGGATATGGATTTCTAAATATGGAAAACAGAGTACAAAAATTAATACAATAAAATAACCTAATATTTAACCAAATAGATTTAATCTGATCATTACAAGTCGAATTTGACAACTAAAGCATTATTTGGCAGTCTGTAGGTGAAAATCACATATTTAGAAATCTGTTTTTGATGACTGGGAGATTTTCTGTCAAGAGTTATTGTGCCATTTGGTGTTATTTCCTCACCACATGTCTTTAAAACTTCATGAGAAAAATATTCTAGCTTCTCCTAATTATTATCCATCATTTGACACCTTTCCCACGTGTTCAAGAATTAAAAAATCATGATCTGGGCAGAAAGAAGACGTTTTTGGACTCTTCTGCGCTTTCACCAACTCTGTTGTCTTGAATCCACCCCTTTAATTGGTGAAAAGGAAATCTTTCAACAACTAACTAGCAGATTTCAAAACCAATGAGCTGGTGAAAGCGCAATTTTTTTAATGAAAACTGCCTTGGGAAAAATCGAATTTCTGAGTCATGGAGAGTCTATTTTACATGCTTGAATAGTCGATTGACATATAGAAATCCTAATCTTTCTAATGGTACTTTAAGATCTATTTTTAGAGCTTGGGAAGGCAGTAAAAAGTCCTCCACAAGATGAGGCATAATTTTTCAAACAAATTTCAAAATGAATTATTTGATCGCTAACATCTGGCTCCAACTGGGATGGAGACCTCCCTGTAAGGTTTCCAAGAACCTGGAAGATCTTGTGCCTTCATTATTGGGCATGGAGGCATTTATACTTTACAATTTATCATCTAAAAACCTGAAGCAAACCTGTAACCTACCTGTTTATTCATTAAATCAATCAACTGAAAATAATCAGGATGCTCGTTTCCCTTAGAGATCTCAATGTTAAATACAAACTGCTTAATCTCTATTTGAGAAGAAAGCATGATGAACAACTGATATGGGATTTTCAACTCATCACCTTCCTCATGCGTGATTGTTTTCTTAAGCCAGATCTGACATGTTCTTGGTAAACTAGTGGTTGATGCAATGGCAGCCTCATCTGCTATTAGGTCCAAGGAACCTACTGCAGCTTTCTTTCCATCATAAGACTTTGAAAAGACATCTGCAATTGCCTGGTGATAGCCTTCCTGTAACCTTTCCACATATGTCATACAACCAGCGTCTGAGAAACGCTTCTGCACCTCTGGATAAGACTGTAAGAAGGATAAATGGTCTAATTCTTTCCTCAGAAGTCATCCTCCTTGCTTCTTTGCCATCTGTAACTTAATCACCAGCTAATCTGTACACAGTTGAAACAACAAACTTCTTTAACAAGGAACAGGCTAGCGCTAGTGAAAATAACTCTGTGTTATCAATGAAATATGAAAACCCCAGAATAGAAATTTTTGAAAGCCGTGAGTTTGAAATAGGAAATGGTGATTTGATTTGATGTCATCAGCTAACTGGTACTTTATCCTCTGGTTGCAATGATGATTAAGAGTGTGTCACGTCTTCAAACCCTTCTCTGTCTGCCCCAGGAATTTTGTGAGTGCAATCTATCATGATGTCCTACAAAAAACGTGATGGAAAGGTGTCATCACACATTTGCGTCCATTACTTCTCCATAATGTTTGTATGACGTGTGTCCGGCGTATCCTTTTTGGGTTTCTGGAGTCGTTGGAGGAAAAACCGTGTTAATTCTTTCACCGGCTCG
>SNQJ01S0011441.1:1393-21443 GCA_010110895.2 Picea sitchensis | reverse complement strand
ATTTATTAATCACCATGCTATCACCTAGAAATGAAATGAATGGACTGTGTTATTTCAGGGGATAACATTGGCTTTAGCTAATCCTCTGCTAAACTGAAAATTGAATGTAGTTTGTTGTAGTCTACCTGCTTATTTCAAAAATCAACAACTGAACATGATCTAACTGCTCGTATGAGGAGCATATTCTCACACCTACTCCTACTTCTAATCAGTAGGGGAAAACTGATCAAGTAAAATTATATCTCCAATGCAGCCAAGAAATAAATTGATTTACTAGTAACCTCCTTGATATGAAATAGAAAAAGAAAGGAAACTGTAGCATGAAAAAATATAGTTTGAAAAGATGGCAGAACCAACCATCATCTGACAAAGATATCTTGACATTTATGTTGCTCGTAGATTTCAGAAAATCAGCAAAAGGGTCATGAAAGACCCAAGGAAATGCCTCTTCATGCTGATGTTTCAACTGCAGATTGAAGTGATGTTGGCTGACTTTACTGATATCAATGTTGAAAGTAAATTGTTCTTCTTTTGTCGAAGGAAATTGCAAACTCAACTGTTGTTGTGAGTGGGAAATCCCTCTACGGACTAGCACTTAGGGTTTAGTTATGCATGCAGAAAAGACCTAAAGATTTCTACTTTCTACCTTCGTCCCAGACCTAATCCCCATTATTCTTAAGCAAATACATAGTTAAGAAGATCAAGTGAGAATACCTTATTCTGGGTGTTTGATGTAGATCCTTCCTCATGCTTGATCAATTTTTTATTGTATCTCTCCTCCCAAGGATGACCTGCATTCACACAAGACAAACAACAAACTCCACATGCATTTGATATATAGATTAATGGGTTAGAGATTCAATAAACAAGTATGCAATAAACCATGAAAACCTCATATGGTAGGACGGGAATAGTATTTATTTATTATTAACTTCAACAAATCAACTTACAATGATGAAGTCGACCACTGCTCCACGAACCTGGTCCTGGGATCCTCTTCAACTGTCCTCTAACTTCTTTGCTCTATATTTATCTTTGCACAAGGAAGGCTAAAGGGTTGGGACAAAGGGAATGTGCAATTGGGTATAGTTTCTTTACTATGATTCTCCTCTTCCAAATGGGACCCCTAACCCTTCTTTTATAGGCTAGAAGAAGCTAGGTATTTTGATGAACCCTCGACCATGCATGGCCAGAAGGTTTAGTTAACTCACCCAAAGTTGTGTGTTCCTTCGACAACTTTCCTTTTTTCGTGCTTTTGTAGGTACACGCAGGCTATTTTGGGTCAGTGAGCATGTACACGTGTGCAGTAATAGAGCAGGGCACGTGGGCCTTTATAAAAAGTGTTTTTAAGAAGAGTTGTTCAGCAGTGCTTTGGCAAAGAAGGAATCTGAGATGGCTTGATGCCAGGAAAGCATGTCTGGTACAAATTAGGGTTATAACAGAGGCCCTCTAATGTGTGAGGTCAGAATAACATCTGATGGCCGAAATACATTAACAATATTTACTGATGTGCCGAACAAGTGAGCCCAGGGACCAGAAATCGGGAGGTGTCGTCTGCAAAAATAACAATTGTCTCACCGAGGAGGGCATACCCATGCTCGGGATAGAATAAACTCATGGATACCAATCAAATACATTGTAGATCCATGCCATATAACTATATAAAGTGTAGCCGTGAACAATACACAACAGAGCTACATCTCGAAATAAAAAAGATATACATGTAGAGTATCCATCTTCTTAGAAGTTGATAAGGCCTGATGGTTGGAGATGAGGTATTCAGAGCATGAGCAACAACTTCAAGATCTTCAAAACTCGGGTAGGAGTGTAATATGAGTGTATGAATTCACTACCCAGAGGTCTTCGACGGCTCGTCGGTCATGGACTAGAGAATCTTGATGATCGGACTGAAGGCTCCATTGATTTTGAACAAATACTTGATTGGAAATTCAGGATGGTCGAGTATGAGGGCAAGAGACAAACTGGAGAGGGGCCGACTCAGGCTTGGTAAAAAATCCCCTTGGACAAGAACACGACAAATGATGAGACTCAGGCAACATGGCATTAATAATATTCTGTTGTGAGTGGGAAATCCCTCTACGGACTAGCACTTAGGGTTTAGTTATGCATGCAGAAAAGACCTAAATATTTCTACTTTCTACCATCGTCCCAGACCTAATCCCCATTATTCTTAAGCAAAAACATAGTTAAGAAGATCAAGTGAGCATACCTTATTTCGGGCATTTGATGTAGATCCTTCCTCACGCTTGATCGCTTTCTGATTGCAGCTCTCCTCTCAAGGCTGACCTGCATTCACAAAAAACAAACAACAAACTCCACATGCATTTGATATATAGATTAATGGGTTAGAGATTCAATAAACAAGTATGCAATAAACCATGAAAACCTCATATGGTGGGACGAGAAAAGTATTTATTTATTATTAACTTCAACAAATCAACTTACAATGATGAAGCCGGTCGCTGCTCCACGAACCTAGTCCTGGGCTCCTCTTCAATTGTCCTCCAACTTCTTTGATCTATCTTTCTCTTTGCACAAGGAAGGCTAAAGGGTTGGGACAAAGGGAATGCACAATTGGGTATAGTTTCTTTACTATGATTCTCCTCCTCCAAATGGGACCCCTAACCCTTCTTTTATAGGCTAGAAGAAGCTAGGTATTTGGATGAACCCTCAGCCATGCATGGCCAGAAGGTTTAGTTAACTCACCCAAAGCTGTGTGTTCCATCGACAACTTTCCTTTTTTCATTCTTTTGTAGGTACACACGGGTTGTTTTGGGTCAGCGAGCGTGTACACGCATGCAGTAATAGAACATGTCACATAGGCCTTTATAAAAAGTGTTTTTAAGAAGAGTTGTTTAGCAGTGATTTGGAAAAGAAGGAATTTGAGATGGCTTGATGCCAGGTAAGCATGTTTGGTGCAAATTAGGGTTATAATAGATTCCCCCTAATGTGTGAGGTCAGAAGAGCATCTGATGGCTGAAATACATTAACAATATTTACTAATGTGCCGAATAAGTGAGCCCAGGGACCAGAAATTGGGAGGCGTCGTCTGCAAAAATAACAATTGTCTCACTGAGGCGAGCATACCCATGCTCGGGATAGAATAAACTCATGGCTACCAATCAAATACACTGTAGATCCATGTCATATAACTATATAAAGTGTAGCCGCGAAAAATACACAGCGGAGCTACATCTCGAAATCAAAAAGATATACATGTAGAGTATCCATCTTCTTATAAGCTGATAAGGCTTGATGGTTGGAGATGAGGTGTTCAGAGCTCGAGCAACAACTTCAAAATCTTCAAAACTCAGGTAGGAGTGTAATATGAGTGTACGACTTCACTACCCAGAGGTCTTCGATGGCTCGTCGTTCATGGACTAGAGAATCTTGATGATTAGACTGAAGGCTTCATTGATTTCGAACAAAAACTTGATTGGACGTTCAGGATGGACAGGTATGAGGGCAAGAGACAAACTGCAGAGGGGCCGACTCAGGCTTGGTAAAAACTTCCCTTGGACAACAACACGAAAAATGATGAGACTCGGGCAACATGGCATTAATCATAAGTTTATGAGGCAGGAGGCAACGCAAACTCTCCATATGTTTGGAAGAATAACCAAACGGAGGATGACACAGCTCTATGTCGCGAGAACAACTTCCTAAGGTCGTATTAAATGCCAGATTTTGACGAACAAATGGACAGATGTGCTTTATCCAAGGGCGACTTATTGTGTTGCCAATAAAGAAAATACTTTTCCCTTCCTCTTTTTGGGGTATATTTGATTTTTTTGTCTTTTTCAATGATTTTGGAAAAAAGAATAAAAGAATGTTAAGTTACAATGTAGGAATGAGTGTTACAAACATACAAGTTCAAGGCGCAAGGACAAGACTGATGTTCAGAGCAATGACACTCGGGAAAAATCCTTCGAGGGCCAAAGGTGTTAAGACGCAGAGGCAAAGGGCTACAAGGCTTGCGTATAAGGTATGCTTCAGATGGTTCAGCTGAGAGCAACATGGAGCCAGAATTTAGATCAAATACCCAGGTATGCAAACACGGTTAACAAAACACATAATGGTAACGTCCTTCGATGTAAGTTGAATGAGCCCAGAGAAGGTAAGCTCAGTGGTTTTTCATATTTAGAGAGTCTGAAAAAACGTAAAAGGAGACTCCATTGGGGTACCTTTTTCGAAGGTAGTCTAGTCGGTTCGAAAAAGGGGTAAACTAGCACCGACAAGACGTCTATTCAAAACCATTTTAACGAGTGTGATAAAGACAAGATCACTTGGCCATTTTTTCATTTTTAAGGAGTCTGAAAAAATATTAACTATGGACTCNCAAACTCTCCATATGTTTGGAAGAATAACCAAACGGAGGATGACACAGCTCTATGTCGCGAGAACAACTTCCTAAGGTCGTATTAAATGCCAGATTTTGACGAACAAATGGACAGATGTGCTTTATCCAAGGGCGACTTATTGTGTTGCCAATAAAGAAAATACTTTTCCCTTCCTCTTTTTGGGGTATATTTGATTTTTTTGTCTTTTTCAATGATTTTGGAAAAAAGAATAAAAGAATGTTAAGTTACAATGTAGGAATGAGTGTTACAAACATACAAGTTCAAGGCGCAAGGACAAGACTGATGTTCAGAGCAATGACACTCGGGAAAAATCCTTCGAGGGCCAAAGGTGTTAAGACGCAGAGGCAAAGGGCTACAAGGCTTGCGTATAAGGTATGCTTCAGATGGTTCAGCTGAGAGCAACATGGAGCCAGAATTTAGATCAAATACCCAGGTATGCAAACACGGTTAACAAAACACATAATGGTAACGTCCTTCGATGTAAGTTGAATGAGCCCAGAGAAGGTAAGCTCAGTGGTTTTTCATATTTAGAGAGTCTGAAAAAACGTAAAAGGAGACTCCATTGGGGTACCTTTTTCGAAGGTAGTCTAGTCGGTTCGAAAAAGGGGTAAACTAGCACCGACAAGACGTCTATTCAAAACCATTTTAACGAGTGTGATAAAGACAAGATCACTTGGCCATTTTTTCATTTTTAAGGAGTCTGAAAAAATATTAACTATGGACTCCGTTAGGAATGTTCTTCTGGACCAGTTTAACGAGTGTGAAAGAATAAGGTCACTCAACGATATTTTCAATTTTATGGAGTCTGAAAAGAGCTTAACTATGGACTCCGTGGGGGTTCCTTTTTCATAAATTTAGTCCCTCATGCCCGGAAAAGGGTTAAAATGATACCTAAGAGTACTCTTCTAGAGAACTGAAGTTCCATAGAGTATACCTTTGTTCGTACAGTAGATTGTCCGGATCGAAAAAGGGGTAAACTACCACTGGACAGATGTGACTTCAAATTTCAGTTAACGAGCGTGAAAGGCCACAAGATCGCTTGAAAATCTTTTCATGTTTAGAGGGTCTGAAAAGGGCTTAAAAGAAGACCCGTTTAAGGAACGTTCTTCCGGACCAATTTAACGAATGTGAAGAAACAAGGTCACTCGAAAATCTTTTCATCTTTAGGGAGTCTGAAAAGGGCTTAAAGAAGACTCCAAGGGGGCTACAACTCATGTATGAAACTGGTTCAGGTAGAGCCCATTGTTAGGCTCAGACCAGGAGTCTCTTCGATAGTCAACTTGGGAAGTGTCCCAAAAGGGAAGAAAACACAAACCACAGTGTAAGTCCTCCCGTGGTATAGAAACCGTAGTCATGGCGTCAAGAATAGCCTTATTTGAAGGCAATTCAAAATCTGAGAAATCACGCAAATGAGGGTCGATAGTCCCAACAGGTGAAGTAAACTGACCATACTCCATATGATGATGGAGGTTCTGGCCAGGACTGGTAGAGTCTATCAGCAAAGAATCACAAGAACAAGGGCTTGAGGATCTACAAACAACGAGATCAGACTTAGAAGGTTAATCAAGCCCACTTGGACCAAGAGGAGGAAGCGAGGGCTCCCATGCCCTCATTGGATAAACCAAAGGATCAATTGTTGATTCCAAGTATTTAGAAGGAAAAAATGATTACACAGGTTCCTTCTCATAAGAAATTGAACACTGAGGATAAGACACCACATAATTAACCCGTGGCGGGGTAGAGTCTATACAAACGCTAGGAACATACAAAGGGGTAGTCTGAAGTAATGTCGAATTAGGATGGTGGTTATCAGATGCCAGCTGGTCGATAGTGACAATACTTCCATTGTGAGGGAAATGCATCACTCGAAAGAGTGTATACACCACAACATTCATAGCATATATATAATCCCGCCCGAGAAGCATATTGAAATCTAACAGACCTTGCACCACTATAACATCGACACTGACAATATTCCCACCTAATGAGATAGGAAACTAAGGAAGAACCCCGAAATATTCACTAGGACGTCTGTCAAAAGACAACAATTCATGTGAAGAAGACACAAGCTTGGGAGATCCCAAGACTTTCCAAACCAGGGAGGATAAAATACTTGCAGAGGCTCCTTCATCCACAATACATCGATAAATGTTTGTTGAATTAACTTCAACCCTTATTTGAAAAGGTGTGGCAGAAGGAAGACGAGGCTCAACAAGGTCATTCCAATCAAAGGAATCCATCCTAGGGCATGGAGGGGGTGTGCTCAGAACGAGCATAATGCCTCCTTGTTTTGAAAGTACTGAACTGGAAATGCTAAAAACAAGTCGATAGACACGTCACTCCCCAAAAGAAGAGTGGGATCATCCGATGACTGCATTGGCATGACCACTTTCGCAACCAATGGCTGAATAGGTTGCGAGACTACATGGTCTAAAGGCACCTCACCCCACAAAAGAGGAGTGGGATCAGTCGATGACTGCATTGGCATGACCACTTTTGCAACCAATGGCTGAATAGGCTGCGAGACTGCATGGTCTAAAGGCACCTCACCCCGCAAAAGAGGAGTGGGATCATCCGATGACTGCATTAGCATGACCACTTTTGCAACCAATGGATGAATAGGCTGCGAGATTACATGGTCTAAAGGAACCTCACCCCCCAAAAGAGGAGTGGGATCAGCCGACGACTACATCAACATGACCACTTTCTCAACCAATGGTTGAATAGACTTCAAGTAAACATCAAAAGACTCATAATCAGAAGAGCTTGTAGACAGGGACCATAATCTTTGTACCTCTGGAATGCCAGGGCATAAATGGGTAAGGTGATATCCCTTGCAAATATTATAAGGGAACTTAGGCTTACGTCCTATCCGTCTAGGTTTCTCAACAGCATTAATGCCCCCGTCATGACTAGCAGTGGTTGGAATTTTCCCCCCAGCATGACTTGCAGAGGGTGAGTGTGTGCCCCCAACATAACTTGCAAAGGCTAGGTTTTGGTCTGCAATGTGACTTGCATAGGTTGTCGACCTATCTCCAACATGACTCGCAGAGGTTGGTGATTTCTTCTTCCTCTTTCTATTTCATTTAGACTTTCGGTTACTAGTAACTGTACTTTCACCAGAGGTGGGAGAAGGAGGAGGAGAAGACTTTGTTGATGAAGAAACATCAACAGGGTACCCATGACATAGATTTCTTAACTGAGAAGTGTCAAGAGCATTTGGGACATTTGGAATGGTACCCAACCAAACCGATAATCCCACATTCAACCCAAGAATGTACAAAGTGGCCATCAAAGGGACTCCAACATTTCCGAAGAAGGGAAAAGCACAAGAATCCCCTTGCGAAGGGGTTCCTTGGTTGGTATGGTCCGGAAAATTAGCCATGAATATCCTATGCGCAGGTTCTCCCCTTGCGGGATCATTCAAGTCTGTAAAAGTCTCACGCACTGACTCTGGCAAACCAGTGGTATCAAAACAATGGCTATAAAGAGGCAGCTCCACGTTTCTAAGCAGAAGACCAAAAATTCCTCACGACCGGCGGAGTGGGCGGTCTACCACCCTAGATTAGAGACCCAAAGCCACGACTGACTAACTCACTATGGAAAACTAGGGAGCATAGAGCACACACTAAAAGTTCCTAAAGGCAAATCAAGCAAATGACTGACTAGTTGGAAGAACAGTTACAACAACCAACACTAGAGCAACTTACCGATGCAAGTGCAACTCGAACACGGAAGCACTCTCCGGGTATACTCTGCAAAGCGTGGCTCGATGTCTGTCCTAGGTACCGCAGTATACCCCCGCAGTCACCTATGTATGTATCTAAAAAAAAAGAGGCAACTAGGTTGCCAGCGCGCGAACAGTCACTAGGCGGGTATAGTCGAAATTCAGGTAGACCACAATGAGCAGGGTATCGAGCCCGAAACCTGTCAAGGGTATCAAAGGCAAGTGGTCCAGAAGACAACTGAGGACCTCGAATGGATTCGAGACCCACAAAGCTCCGTGGCAAATGCAATCGACGGAATCCCAAGACAAGCCCTCTATATGTGTTCTCCACTACCATTGGTCCAACTTTGGAGGGGTTATCTCTGCTACCTTTCCGCATGCGACCTCGTGTTTAGCCCCTGTGTTAGGGGGGGTCCCGGATAACTTTCACGATACTAGACTTTAACACTCCCTATCACAGACTCTTATGTATGTTTTGCAGCCTTGAAAAGTTTCCTCTCCAACCTAAATCAAGGCTCTAGCCTAGACTAGTTGATGAACCCTATAAAACATAAAGTCTAGTTGATTTTAATTAGCATTCTTTTTACTGGCTTGATTTACTCAAAAGGGTATGGTAGTGCAACTGATGGTGTTAAGACTCTTGCGAAAAATTGATGAAACTTACATGAACACTGGCAAAGAATGATTATATTTCTTATTTTTTTTCCTTTGAAATGCTTTTAAGATGAGAAGAAAACACAACACTATGCTAATTTCTTTTCTTTTTCAAATAACAATGCAAAGAAAATTCCAGGAAAGAAAGAGACCTAAAAAGCTAAGATTTTTTTTTATATTTTCTTCCAATCAAATCAGAAATAACAAAATATTCTAAAAGAGACTGATGAATGCACAATTCATGCCCCCCCCCCGGCCATGAGGGGGAATTTTTTTTTCAAAATGCAACTCATTTTTCTTAAAATTTCAAGCTAAAAATAAGTTTAAAAAGCTAAGAAACAGAAGAAATATTTTAATGAAAAAGCAAGCTATTGCTGTGATCAAACCCAAGTTACTGACCGCTATGACAAAGACCCAAAAACCTGAGAGGTATAACTCTTGACAAAGGAAAGGATGACGTCCTTACCCTAAACAAAAATTTTCTCTACAGGCACGTTGCTGACAGTTCAACAGCAAGCGTGTGCATACGAGCTGTGTAAAGTCAGGGCGCATGTACACGCGTGCAAACCTTATACAGGTCGCGTGTACTTCTAAAACTCTAAAAAATAAAAGGACAAGCAATCAAGCCCAGGCAGAGATTACTGGTACTAAGAACCAGAATCTCTTGAAGACTCGGATACTTACTTTGACAGAAAAAAGAAAACAATTGAGGGAAAATTTTATAGAACAAAACCAATCTAAGGTGAAACCTAAGCTACAAAACTGCAAAAACAGAGACTAGAATGAGTTCCAGAAAACCCCTGAGAAGGATTATTTCTGACAGGGGAGAGGATGACTGCCTCCTTAAAATAATTTTTGCTGGAATCATACACGCGACTGACACTTCATCAGCTAGCGTGTACACGCGGGTTGTGAGAAGGTAGGGCGCAAGTACACGCGTGCAGACCTTATATAGGCCACGTGTACCTCTGTGGGTCTCGGAAAATAAATATAGTCAAGAAAAGAAACAGAGATAACTGATATGGAAGGCCAGAATCTTTGTTAGCTCAGACTTTTGCAGAAACTTTAAAAACAACAAATGAAACCAGTTCTTAGAAATACCCAAAAAATATTCCCAGAAACCTTAGATTTTTCCCCAGTATGGTCGCCAATTTTGTTGTGAGTGGGAAATCCCTCTACGGACTAGCACTTAGGTTTTAGTTATGCATGCAGAAAATACCTAAAGATTTCTACTTTCTACCATCGTCCCAGATCTAATCCCCATTATTCTTAAGCAAATACATAGTTAAGAAGATCAAGTGAGCATACCTTATTCCGGGCGTTTGATGTAGATCCTTCCTCACGCTTGATCGCTTTTTGATTGCATATCTCCTCCCAAGGATGACCTGCATTCACACAAGACAAACAACAAACTCCACATGCATTTGATATATAGATTAATGGGTTAGAGATTCAATAAACAAGTATGCAATAAACCATGAAAAGCTCATATGGTGGGACGAGAAAAGTATTTCTTTATTATTAACTTCAACAAATCAACTTACAAATCAACTTCAACAAATCAACTTACAAGTATTTCTTTCTCTTTGCACAAGGAAGGCTAAAGGGTTGGGACAAAAAGAATGCGCAATTGGGTATAGTTTTTTTACTATGATTCTCCTCTTCCAAATGGGACCCCTAACCCTTCTTTTATAGGCTAGAAGAAGCTAGGTATTTGGATGAACCCTCGACCATGCATGGCCATAAGGTTTAGTTAACTCACCCAAATCTCTGTGTTCCGTCAGCAACTTTCCTTTTTTTGTGCTTTTGTAGGTACACACGGGTTGTTTTGGGTCAGCGAGCGTGTACACACGTGCAGTAATAGAGCAGGGCACGTGGGCCTTTATAAAAAGTGGTTTTAAGAAGATTTGTTCAACAATGCTTTGGCAAAGAAGGAATCTGAGATGGCTTGATGTCAGGTAAGCATGTCTGGTGCAAATCAGGGTCATAACAACTATTGATCTGAATCCTTCTGCTTCCCTTCACCATTTCTCTGCAATCTGATTTCATCATGATGATATGTTGGCTTATCACAACTAACAATTTCTTCTCCAATAATAATATATTTGCAGGATATATCAAGACTATAAAGATCTTCAATAGATTTGTGGCAAGCATCAATCACAGCATGCACATACTTTTGATCATCTCTCTGCTGAAAAGAAGAACTACATGGAATTTGAGTAAACAACAAATCTTCACAAACCTTAACATCTCCTTCCTCATCACTGTATTGTTCGAATATAGGAGCATCAAGATAAGATCCTAATGACAGAGATGAAGCTTCTTGAATAGAAGGATCAACAATAAAATCATGAAACAAATTTGGAAAAATCTCACCTCGTTCCTCATCATAATTTGAAATCAATTAATCATAAGAAGAAGGAAGATATTTCTGATGTTCAAGTTGAAGATTAGACAGTCCCTGCAAATCTTGTTCCTTATGGTTACTGCAACTTCCCTTGATCTGCAAATCTGGAAGATGTGGACTGCCCTCAACATCTACTACAGATCCAATACTTTCGCCTGTTGATCTGTCAATCTGCTCATCATCTTTCAAGTATTCAAAGGGAACAAGTTGATCTTCCTGGTAGCCTAAGACAATAGATGCATTTGGTACAATATCACAAGCATCTATACATTGACTAACATTGTGATGATCATCAAGATTTATTGTGCCATGTGGTGTTATTTCTTCACCACATGTCTTTAAAACTTCATGAGTAAGATATTCTAGCTTCTCCTAATTAGTATCCATCATTTGACACCTTTCCCACGTATTCAGGAATTAAAAAATCGCAATCTTGGCGGAAAGAAGACGTTTCTGGACTCTTTTGCGCTTTCACCAGCTCTTTTGTCCTGAATCCACCCCTTTAGCTGGTGAAAAGGAAAGCTTTCAACAGCTAACTAGCAGATTTCAAAACCAATGAGTTGGTGAAAGCACAAATTTTTTAATGAAAACTGCCTTGGGAAAAATCGAATTTCTGAGCCGTGGAGAGTCCATTTTACATGCTTGAATAGTCAATTGACATCTAGAAATCCTAAGATTTCCAATGGTACTTTCAGATCTATTTTTATAGCTTGGGAAGGTAGTCAAAATTCCTCCACAAGATGAGGCATAATTTTTCAAACAAATTTCAAAATGAATTATTTGATCGCTAACACATAGGGATGTAAATCTTCTCTCTGGCACCCAATTTGACAACCGCTTTCAACAAGAATTCTTCCACAACATCCTTAGCTACAACTTCTCTGAATTCTAATTTCTTCATTTTCTGCCTTGCTGACATCTCCAGCATCAGGTGCTCTCCTTTGTGTTGTCTCCATGCCATCAAACCTTGAACGCAATTCTCTCATTTCTCTTTCCATAGCTCTGTTGGATATAGGTGTCTCAACACATCTTCTAGGAGGTATTGTGTTGACGCTTTTGATACCTCTCATCGATATCAGTTTACTCCTCTTCCTACAAAATTCAATTATGTACTCGCTCTGATACCACTTCTAGCGCAAACCCCCTTCCCTCCAAAGGGTTGCTCGACCTCCCGGTCTAGGATCGTTTGAGATACTGAGTCAGAGCGACTCCTTGGGCCCCTACGGACACTAAAAAATTCTCTACCCACACACAGAGGTCTCTTCCACAAGTGACCATGGTTGTGACCATGGGTCTATCTCTTCGCGGTTCGAACTCCAGGGACATCCCAAATCCTTCCCTCACCTTTTCTCGAAACTCTCTCCTCCGAGTTTCTGAACTCTTGCCATGCATATCCTTAGATTCATCGGCCCCACTATGGTTCGTACTTCACGACCTCACGAAACTCTAGGCATTCCACCCACAAACCTTTGATATTCTTATTCTGAACTACTTAATTTGTTGCCACATGCTCTTCTGTGATCAACGGTCAAGATTGAATCGTGACTTCGGACTTCATGACTCTTTTTTTGTCAAGTTTCCAAACTTGTCCAACTCCGAAATATAGAAACACTCCACAGTTATCCTCCTCGTAGCTTAACTATATATTATGGTCTAGGATCATTTGTCTCCCTCTAAGAACGAATCTCATTCACTGACTTTCAGTGAAGAATTCAGGGACTTATCTCCTTGAATATTTTCTCCACTCTCCCTCCTGAACTTAACTTACTTTACTTCCTCTGATTTCTATGAACACTTCCTTCGACACTTAGTCGAAATCTCGATCTATGCACACCTTGCAACAGATTTTCACCCACCACTCAACTTCTCCTTGTGGATGGCTTCGCACTCCTTGCGAATGTTCTCCAACTTCTTCTGTCTCTCATGACCGAAATCACTTTATCCCTCCTGATCTTTCGAGTCTGAAAACCCTGTCACGCACTCGTTGTGGACGTCAATGAACTCCTTGCACGCATATAAGTTTCACTATCTCTTTTGAGATTTCGAGTTGAAAAAGACTCGGTCACACACTCCTTGCGGACACTATGCACACCTTTCACTTTCTCAATGAAAATAAATGATTGAAACTTATCTATTCCTCATACTGACTCATACATTCAACAAAGAAAATGCGGTCATGGATTTAAGAAAAAGAAATAACAGAGACTCTACCATCCATTCAGAGAGACACATAACAACACACATTTGGAACAATATCCTTCTGTTATATTTATTCAACTGAAACTTGCATACATTCATACAACATTCCTTTGTATCTCCCATCTCTTGGCTTATAATGGCAATCTACACACTAGATTCAACAGTGTTCCAACAACAAACATCAAAAACCTCTACTGGGCAATATTTTACAAAGCTTTATACAAAGAGGTGTTCTTCGAGCCTTTCCCTCCAACTACTCTATGCTATCTTAATGGAATTGAATGCTATCAACTNTTTATACAAAGAGGTGTTCTTCGAGTTTTTCCCTCCAACAACTCTACGCTATCTTAATGGAATTGAATGCTATCAACTACTTAACACTTATTACAATAAATATCGAGTCAGACAAATAAGAGTGCAAGCTCCAAATCTGTACTTCGATTCGATTCATAAAACAAAATACATTCCCCATCAATCTTACGTGATGGATTAGCCTCTGATCATTAAAGACATTCATAACTCAAAAAGTTTGTCAGATATTACATTAATACATTGATGTTTTGAAGTTCAAAATGTTTCAAAATATGTGCCAGTGCACCTAGTTGTCTTCCACGCTTGTGCTTTGCTGGCGATGTTCCTGGATCACAAAACATATTTGAATCCCAACCCCCATTAGGAGTTCAAGGAAACCACTTTTGTTTCTTAGTTCAATATTAACCATTTATTAAATGTTGATTCATTTGGCATATGAAACATGAACTAAAGAATCACCCCACAACATTTAAGGTTTTTTTTCTCCTTTGAATACTCCTTGTTAGTGGTCATAAAAAATTAAAGGGTGTTTTTTAAACATTCTACATTTTGGCATTTTTCACCAGAATCCAACAATATAAATCTGGGTGAAATCACCTATTTATGTTGTCTAAATTACATTTTTGAATGCATCACTCGATTTAGCATCGTGGAAAAACCCTGGAGTTCTTAGATTATATAGACTCAACCACTTAAATCTACAGTTCTAAAATTTTATGGCAAGATTTCTGACAAAATCGGTCGAAAAATATGCCTTGAAAAGAAGCAAAACATAGAACATTTAGACTACATGAAATTAAAATCCCAAGTTCTTCCATAGACTTTGGGCTAGTCTGGGGCTTGGAAACACTATTAGAAAAACAGGATCGCTCAGAAATAAAATAAAAATAAATGTGGAAATAAAACACAGAATATACACAAGACAATAGAGACACAGATATACGTGGTTCACCCAGTGTGGGCTATGTCCACCAAAGAAATTGCAAGGTCCTTCATTTTTATTATCCAACAAATGAAGGGATACAACCTACAACACACCCATTATAACTTCATCTTCTTTCTCTCACAGTCTCCTCTCTCATAATACAATATTTTCTATAACCCTCAGTCGCAATACAACTCCCTCATACATAAAAGATGGTTTTATTCTAACCAAAAAATCCCTAATATAACTTCTACCTTCATATTTGTGACATTACAATGAATGGTCTAGATTGACTCTGAAATTACAATATTTTACAATGAAATTTTTCCAAAAATTTTGCTTCAGAGGCGCTTCCCCCGAATCCCCTAACAGGGGGGATCCATTAATTGTCGTATCTCCCCCAAGACCCCCCTAATGATAATAGTGGGGGGGGAATCCCCCCCACACCCCCCTCNNNGAAATAAACCTTTGAATCAGGAAGATAATCAGACTCCACAACCAACAATGTCCCACTTGGAGACTGATCACAATAACTCCATTGTTGTTGTACCTATTGGACTATGATCCACCTTGGACCTAGAAAAATTCTCATCTTCACCTTCATTCTTGAAGACAAACTGAAACTGAGCAGGAACTCAGTTTCTCCCTGGTTACTACCTTTGTTAGCATGTTTGCAGGATTTTGGTTAGTATGTATCTTCTCCAACTTCAGTTGTCCATCTTCTAAAATGGACCGTATGAAATGGTACCTGAGTTGCATATGATTAGTATTAGAACGGAAGGTTGAGTTCTTTTCAAGATGAATGGAACTCTCGTTGTCACAGTACAACCTATTGTTCTCCTGCTTCTTTCCCAATTCCTCCATAAACCTTTGTAACCAAATCATCCCTTTACTAGCCTATGTAGAAAATACATACTTTGTTTTTTTTGTTGAATGTGAAACAACCTTTTTCAGTTTCGAAATCCAACTCACTGTTGTTCCACCTATAGTAAAAACATACCATGTGGTGCTCCTCCTGCTATCTTTATCACCTTCCATATCTGAATCAACATATCCCTATAGAACAATGTTTGAACCTCCAAAACATAATGCATGAGTAGTCGTACCTATCAAATACCTAAGAATCCACTTTACTGCCTCCCAATATTATTTACCTGGATTGTTCATATATATTCTCACAACTCCCATTGCATGTGCAATATCTGGTCTTGTGCACACCATAGCATACATCAAGCTTCCAAGTGCTAATGAATAAGGGACCCTGGACATGTATTATATCTTCTCTTGTGTCTTGGGACACATTTCCTTAGTTAATTTGAAATGGTTGGCCAAAGGTGTACAAACTTGTTTTGAATTCTGCACTCTAAACCTCTCCAACACTTTCTCTATGTAATTACCCTGAGACAATGTCAATTTGCAATTTTTTTTGTCTCTTGTTATTTTCATACCAAATATTTCTTTGCATCACCCAAATCCTTCATCGCAAATGAATTGGATAATTTCTTCTTGAGCACATTTATATCCTTCATGTTAGACCCTACAACAAGCATGTCATCTACATACAATAGCAAGATAATATAGCTTCCATTTCTAGCCTCTTAAAATAAACACAATGATTAGAATGGCATATACTATAACCTTGTTCTTCCATAAACCTCTCAAACTTCAAATAATACTACTTTGGAGCTTTCTTTAGAAAATGCAAGCTCTTCTTCAACCTGCATACCAAATTTTCCTTTCCTTTGACATGATACCCATGTGGTTGTCATATATAAATCTCTTCCTCCAAATCCCCATGGAGAAAATATGTTTTTACATCTACCTGTTCAAGATGAAAATATTCTCCTACCACAAGACTTAAAATAGTCCTAATTGAAGTCATATTAACAACATGAGAAAATATTTCATCAAAATATATACCTTTCTTTTGTGCAAACCCATTTACAACAAGTTTGGCCTTGTACCACTTTTTTTCTCCATCTTCTTCCTTCAACCTGTAAACCCATTTATTCTGCAATGCTCTTTTTCTTGTAGAAACTGAACCAAGTCCCAATTTTGTTTATTTACCAAGGAATCCATTTCCTCTTTCATGCCTTTCTCCCACTTCCTTTTAGTTTCTACTTGCATTACCTCTTCATAACTTTTTGATTCACCAGAATCAGACAACAATAAATAATACAATGAAGGAAAATATATGTCGGGGGGTCTAATTAACCTAGTAGATATTTTAAATTTTGAGGAATTTGAGGTATATGTTGCTCCTGTTGTTGTACATTTTGATTTTATGGTGCCTTTGGAGTTTCTTTTTCAGTGATCTCATCAAGCACTCTGTATTTTGGTTTTTCTTTTTCATGTTTCTTTCCCTGCAATAGATCTTTGCACACGACCTTCTCATTGAATATGCCATCTCTACTCATAAAAAAATTGTGATTTTGATAATCCCATAAGTGATAACCAAAATCATTAACATTGTATCCAATAAAGGTACACTTCTTGGATTTTGCTTCAAGCTTTGTTCTATTTTCTTTATCAATATGGACAAATTCTTCACAACTGAAAGTATTCATAAATGAATCATTTACCTTTTTACCTATCCATGCCTCCTCCGGAATTCCACCATCCAAAGAAATTGAAGTTCCTCTTATTATTAAGTAAATTTCAGTATCTACAACATCTGCCCATAATTGTAAGGGAAACCCAACATGCAATCTCATACTCCTTGCATGCTCCATAATGTTCTTGTTCATACTTTCTGACACACCATTTTCTTGTGGTGTTACTAAAATTGTTTTCTCTCTACAAATCTCATGTTATGAACAATAATTAGCAAACTCCTTGCTACAATATTCACCTCCATTATCTGACTTGAGACACTTCAACCTTTTTCCTGTCTCATTCTCAACCAAATCTTTCAATTTCTTAAAAGTATCAAAAACATCATATTTTTGTCAAATACAATACGCCCAAGTTTTCCTAGTTGAATTATCAATAAAAGTAACATAATAACGAGAGTCACCAAGAGATGATACCTGAGCTAGTCCCCATACATTTGTATGAAAAATATCTAATTTTTCACTCTTCTTTTCTTTTTCGACTTTGAGAAATCTGACTCTCTTATGTTTTCCATAAATACAGTGCTCACATAAATCCAAATCAATTTGTTTAAGATCTGGAAACAAATTCCTTTTGTGAAGTATCTTCATCCCATTTTCACTCATGTGTCCAAGGCTATGATGCCACGGTGTGGTATCCACTCATGTAGAAGCTAAAGAGATAGAAGATTCAATATTACCAATACACAAATACAATGTACCTACCTTCTCTCCTTTAGTGACATTCCATGTCTTATTTGTAAATGTAGATATACAACCTTCGGTTGTCAACTTCCCTGTCAAAATTAGATTTTTTCTCGGATCTGAAACATGTCTCACCTATTTCAGCAACCATTGGTTTCCATTCTTTTGCTTTATTTGTACCTTACCCAACAATTTTACATGGTGCATCATCTCCCAAATGAACCTGTCCAAAATCACCTTGAACACAATATTGAAAATTTTTCCTATGAGGTGAGGCATGAAATAAATCCCCTGAATATACTACCCAAGAATCAATAATATTATCTAAAAAAAGAATCAAAGCATCTTGTAACACATCATCTGCTACATTTTCTTTCTATTTTTTATTCTGTTGTTTGTCTCTTTGTTTCTTTAGAGCTCTGCAGTGTTTATTTAGATGTCCTTTATATTGATATTATGGTAGTTCCAGGAGGTATTAACCTCCATATGTAACCTTTGAATAGAATAAAATATTTCAGAAGTAAGAGAAACCCTATAAGACAAGTTGGCTCAACAGAATATATAATGTTAAGGTATTATCCTCTGGAAAGACCAGTCAACTCCACACCAAAAAAGATAAACAAAAAATATAATTGCCAGAAAGTCAAGTTGCCCTGTAAGGTAGCTAGAGAGGTAGTGGGGGGGGAAGAGGGCCCATGGTGATAATAGTGGAGGCCATTCAATGTAAGGTGGACTAGGTCTACTATATTATTAAATAAGGCCCACTATGGTAGTTAGATATAATAAACGTAAAAGAACTTCTTAGAAGGTTCTACTTCTAGAAGATTCCTCCTCTAGAATGTTCTCAGGTGATGGTAGCACTATATAAAGGGGTTCAAGTAATTTAATGGGACATGGAGAGAATTATTGTATTTGGAGTGGTAGCTCAATAGGAGGATTCCCCCTCGAAGAGGCAAGTGAACAGGAGCGGATCCCTTCCATAATAGGATCCATTGTATGGTGTTTCCCTACCTCAACGGTTTCTATAATAAAGTTGTGGTTTTCTATATTTTTCTTTGAATCTTTGTGGTATTTATGTATGCAAGTATTTGGTTCTTAACAAGTGGTATCAGAGAACTTTTCTTGGCATACATTGTGAGAAAATATTTTTTACTTTTGCAGAATTTTTTTTCGAACAAGAAAAAAGAGGGCCGCGACATTCCATAAATTTTCAGTATATTTATGTGAAAAATTTGCAGAAATAGGTTGTATATATTATTTCCTCTCAGAAAAACACCCAATTTGAAAAACCAAATCGTTCGAAACAAAGTTCGTGAAGTCAAGATATTGAAGTTTTAAAATCTGCAAATTTTCAGGGTTTTTTCCGCAGACGACGGCACAATTTTTTTTTCTTTTTTTCTGTAGCATATGGAGGACGAATTTGCAAAAAATAATTAAATATATGAGTACCTCTCATCATTTCACCCAATTTCAAAAAACAAATCAGACGAAACGGAGTCCGGGAAGTGAAGTTATGAGCATTTTAAATTCAACAGTTTTCAGGGTTTTTCCAGACAACGCCGCGATTTTCTGCAGTAATTTATTGTTCTATTTTTTGGGTTTTTTCATGATGGTGACAGGACTGTAGAGTTCATAAATTTTCATAGGGTTCTTATATGGATATTTCTTCTCAACCAATCAAATAAATTCTACATATTACTGAAGCAATCAAAGCCCAATTGTTTGACACATTGAATGACAGATTAGATGGCTTTGTAGATGGCCTCACAGACGGCCTCAATGATAGTTTCCGTAGTATTCAAGATTCATTGGATAACATGGAGGAGATATTTCTTATGGAGGACCTCAGGGATGAATATAATCAAGAAATATATGATTGGTATGATTTTGAGGCCGATTACGATGATTGGTATATGGATAGTTGTCATTTCTGGGACGACAACCACTTCCATATTTGATTTGATGAATCTACTCCACCTTCTATAAAGAAAATCAATGTCTCACATCAGGAGCTAGTTACCAGTGTCCAACCTGCATATTCTACAATGGTATTGTTCCTTCCAGATTCATATTTGATCATCTCCCACTATGTGGATGGATATTCTTATTTGGATCCACATGAAAGGTGTTAGTATTGGGAGCATA
>SNQJ01S0011440.1:56249-111912 GCA_010110895.2 Picea sitchensis | reverse complement strand
GTCGAAGTGCCAAACAAGCCTAAATCGGTGATTAGCCCCTTGGGTTATGCCTTGGTCAATATGACCTCTTCCCATATGACCGCGGTCTCTCTTCTGTCGGGATTTGTCAAGGCGAGGGCCCAACCTCTTGTCAACAGGACTCCCAAATCCCCGATCCCCGATTTCCCAAAACGGGTAATCTCTCGACACGTAGCCACCCGAAATCGGCTGGTCTACGACTGCTTCAGGGTTTCCACCATAGAACATACCGATCTCTCATCACCAGAACTCCCGAGTTCTTGATTCCCAATTTCTCGAAATGGGAAATCTCATGAAACGTTGCCTCCTTTAATCGGACAACCCGAATCTACTTTGGGGTTTCTACCATGGAATGCCCCGATCTTTCGTCACCAAAACTCCCGAGTTCTCGACTCCCAATTTCTCGAAGTGGAAAATCTCTTGACACGTGGCCTCCGTTATTCAGACGGTCCAGATCTATTTCGGGGCTTTCACCCCTATTCACTAGGGGTTTATCCCTCGGATATCTCCTAACAGATCCAATGGTTGTCGGGTTTTTCAATCGAGATCTGATGGCTCAGACAGGTTCCTAACTTGTGTGCTCTCCCATGACTTCCTGGATGTGGAAATATCAACGGTCTGGATGCTCTCATGGACCTTGGGGATCTACGGTCTTGATCTCTTTGCTACCCACGAAGACACAGAAAGTCACAGCGGTAAGGCACTTAACATCCTACTTTCTCCTACCAAATCTAACGGTCATGAGTGACCACAAATTTCCCGACGGGATCTCGTTCGTTGATCAACACCTATCAAGGTTAAGGTACTTATATTTCTAGCTTCTTCTTTTTATCTGACGGTCGTGAGTGACCACGGATCTCCTGACGGGATCTCGTCCATCGATTCGATACTTATCAGGGATTTCTTAAGGCCTTGCACCTTCATGTCCTCCTTCCAGTTTCTTTATGGATTTTTCAAGAAGCGTATCTCTATGGGGAGGTTTACCCAGGGTACTATCTGAGGCAGATAAGGGTATCTCTCTCCCGAGAACCAGGCGTGAAGTCTGAATTAGATCCGTATGCATATAAATAATGATTTAAGAGAACATAATCCACACGTAGTCTTTCCATTATAAACATACAACTACCAGTACTGATCAAAACATCATACAGACATTCTTATACTGAAATTATTCACAACTTCACAACTTATGAGCATAATTGTCAGAATACATATATTTCAAGATGCCAAAGGAAAAACACTTATCAGAAAGTAACACCAGGGGTTATACAACTGCTGAGAGGGGTTCTCGTTTCCACCCAGCCGTAGGCTCAGTGACTCCCAGTGGATTTACCACTAGCCACCCCCGAGCTGAGACCACGATGTTGTGAGACTACGTCTCTGTTTTCCAGTGACCAGGAGCGAAGGTTACTCTCCTTCCTCTCTGCTATCACTCACTCTGCATATCGCCAGAGTTCTCTTTCTCCCCTCACGTCCCCCTCCCAATCGTTTCTCCCCCACGCCTTATCCTCTTGCGAGGTTGCGTGTGGCGCAATTTCCCTCGCGCTGGTCAGGCCTGACGGCTATACAGATGGGCGGTTCTCCTCCCCATCCCTCATTAATTCCTGAGGATCCATCTACCTACCAGCCTGCGAGACATTTAATTCAGGTCCAGCGAGCCACTTTTGGTTATCTGGGCCAGTGAAGTCCAAATATGGTATTGATTTTCGGTGGAAGTTAACGCCACCTTTCCAGGTACCTTCCACCGCCTTTCCTCAGCCATCGTGGTCTATTTTTCATCATATCCCCTCTCAACAGTCCTGCAATATAAATTCATAATATTATTCGCATTCATCAACCTTTTCCACAAGGTCCATTCACATCACACATTCTCATATCTGAGTTTTGCCACAGTTCTTGGCCAGTCTAGTTATTTTTACAAACTGGAGGAAACAGGGTATTACAGAAGTATTGCAGGAAAAGCGGTATCAAGTATGGCGTTGTTGAAAGACATAATAAATATTGATGTTTTTTGATGCAATAGTCAAGAAAATATGAGATGGAATATCATTCTTGGGAAAACTTTGAATTTTCCTTATACAAACAATTTGAATTCTAAATGAAATTGCTATGATATTGTCTCATGTTGACTCTATGTGTGTGACACAGATGATATGATGGTTATTGAGGCTAGAAATTTCAGGAAGAAAGGCTATTGTTTGGGCACTGGAGCCCTATGATTTCCATAGAGTGTAGACCCTTAGTGGGGGTCTGGTAATGAGTTGACACTCTCCTTGTGTGTGAAAGCCTTGGAAAGATGGATTGTTGAAGGAATATGTAGAAATGAAGGGATGCTTGAGCCTGGAAGGATGAGTGCAGTAAGAAAGAGGCAACTCAAGAATGCTTGTGGCATGGTGGCTAGAATCACGAGGGTGTGTCAAAAATAACAATGCGCTGAATTCCCACCCGAAGAAGCTATGTGGAATATAGAAAAGGAATTCTATCTGAATTATGAAGACATGAATTTGGAGTTGGAAAGAAGAGAACCAGAAGGATAACAAGATTCAATAATAAAGGCATGGAAATTTTTGAAGAATTTTGAATGTACATTGTATATAATGCACTGAGGATAGTGCATAAATAAGGGGGAGGGGAATGTAATACCCCTAGGATGAACCCCAATTGTAAATGTACATATGTTTTATAGGTTAGTGATCCAAGATATTATAGGCTAGAGTGCATGTGTGGTTATTAGGCTGGATATCCTAGATGCTAAAAGGTCAGGGAGCCTATCATTGTAATGTCTAATCACACTTGGATTATTAATAAAAATACATCATTGTTGTAGACCAATCAGAAAAAAAGAGTATGGGGGGATAGAACTACACTAGAGGGAAAGAGGGCTAAGGGCCTAGGAAGAGGGGCTAAGCCAAGGGGGATTAATTCAAGAAAATATTATCTTAATATTTCATAAAGTCTAAATCATGAGATATATTATCCTAAGTTCCTAAAGTGGGGAACATGTTCTCAAGTGGGGTCCATGTAGTTCCCATCATGACAAGTGTCAAGTTGGGAACATGAAAATATATTGGGGAAACTTAGTGTATTTTGGGAGGATTCCTATTATATTTTCATTCACTCTTTCCATATGTACTCTTGTTGTCATCATCATTCATACCTATAACTGGGAGCTTTTGGGAGCTATTTGTATCCAGTGAACCTAGGTAGTTTGAGCAAAAGAAGAAGGTTGTCAGGCATGTTTGCATACAAAATAGGCAGGTTGTCAGGCCTATGAGAATTATCTTTGGGTGAGAGAACTACTGTGAATTGTTTTCCTTGTGTGCTAGGAAATAGCTACATATCTTTGAGACTTTTTTTTTGGCTTGTTGTGGAAGCCTCAGAAGGGAAGTGGGAGAGTTGAAGGACCATTGAACAGAGAAAGGGTACACTTCCTGGGGTGGGACAGGCTATGGGGAATAAGAGGTTGTAGGCTATTTGCAATAGTTTTCATCTTGAACTGGGTATTATAGTGTTGTTGGACCTTAATATGGATTAGGAATCCTTCCCTGGTGGAGTTTCTAGGATTAGCTTGAGGGTGTCTTGTTGTTGAGAGTTTATGAGAAGCATAGTCTATGGCTGGGAGGAAAGTCTGAGGTATGCACGTAATTGGTGGATTATTAAAAAGATAAGTGTTATTTTATCTATGTGAATGCTTACATAAATCATGTATGTTTTTATTATACATGTTTATGCATGAATTGTATGCTGTTTACATTGCATAATTATTGCATATGCAGAGCATGTTATAAAATAAATGGTATCAGAGGCAAAATTTATGAGTGGCATGGCCGAGCTTGGGGCTAGGGATGTCAGAAGACATAAGAAATATATATGTTGATAATTCAAGTTTCCTTAATCCTAAAAGTAAAATGGTTCCCTCATGGTTAACAAATTTCTACAAGCTTTTTAATTTCAGTAATATTGTTGGACAACCCCATGAATTTCCTAAGTCATCGGAAAAAATTTATTTGTTTCATGGAATAATGTTATTAGTGCATGTTATCATTGGAATGTGTTCATGAATTTTATTATGATTAAATAAATTAAACATCATGTTTAAATGTTTTGCTTTGTTTTTTAAAAAGTTGCAAGAAAATGGTTTATTGGATTGCTTGACAATTGTATTAATTCCATTAATAGTTGTACAGACATATTCTTTTCTATATGGTTAGGAAGAACAGATGGAAWTTTTTCTTTAAACACGTTGATTAATATGAAGAGGAATGAAAATGAAAAAATTGATGAATTCAATATAAGATTCAATAAAACAATTCAAGATATTCCTCAAAATCATCAACCTACCCCAACCACAATAWTGTTGTACTATTTGAATTCTTTCCAAGGCCAAATGAGTTTCTTTTTAAATCAAGATAATCCATTAGATCTAATGGATGCTAAAGCCAAAGATAAGAGTATAGAAGAAAACTTGGTGTTATCGGGAAAATCTTGACATACAACCCCATCTACACCTATGGTGCAACCCAAGCCAAGGACTATACATAACAGTGAGACACCCCCCGACCCCTTAGTTTCTATAATGGAAGGAATGGAAAGAATGGAAACAAACTTCACACAAACTAACACATTTCAAAATAGGGTTGTGCAGATGGAAAGAAATTTGCAACAAAATGTGCTTCCTCCTAGGAATGAAAGGTATCACAAAACCTCCCCAAAATAGAGATTTCCCTCCACATTGGAGCCAACTAATGCATTCAATTATGGGCCTACTCCATATTGTAAAGCTTGCAAATATTATCATGAGGAAAGGACTTGTGCAAGATACTTAGACATGGTCAACAATGAATCAAATAACCTAGTAAAAACTACTTGGATTCTTGCAACAATTATTTGATGGAAGGAAATCCTATCCTTTGTCCAAACAAAACATGCAACAAGTTAAGGACAAGGGGATGGATGTTGAGAAATCCATTAGAATATTTGGTGAAAGGCCATCTTAAGAAGAAATCGAAAGAATGTGGGCCAATGAGAACAAAGGAATTAACTATCAAGGAAGAAAATGCATTTACCTTGGGTGGATATACCAAGCCCAATAGGGTTTCTAAAGAGATGTAATCATCCTATTGAGTCAATTACTAAGGCGTATAAAATGGAACCTTCAACAAATTCCCCCCTGGTATGAAATTCAATATAACCAATTGGGTTAGCAATATTAAGGTTCTCATTCCTTTGATTGAGTTGGCTAAGTTTCCCTCTATAAACATGAAGCTAAAAGAATGGATTAGCATTGAAAATATTGACACCAATGAAGATTTCCCAATAATATTATAAGCCATGACCCAAGAAGGTAAGAGAAATGGTACTTATCACCCCTTCCTCATATCACTAATGGTAAATGACTTGATCCTCCATAATTTTATGTCAAATTCAAGAGCATCCACTAATTTCATGCCTCTCAAAGTGATGAACCAACTAGGCTTAAAGACAACCATGCCATATAGAAATGTGTGTGCCATGGATTCACGAGATATCAAAGTGTGTGGAATGATCAAGGACCTTGAATTTAATATAGTATCCTACCAAACTATCTCATTATTAATGGATGTGGTTGTCATAAATGTTATGGATGCATGGGGAATTCTTCTATCTCATAAGTGGGCCACCAACCTAGGAGGTAGCACCCAATGGACTTATATTATGCTACTATCACTACATGTGAGAATACTTTGTGACCTTACACTATGAAAAAATGAATAAGTACCATGTAGAGGACCCTCATGATCCTATGAATGAATTTGTATGTTATGAAGAGGATCTAGCAACTTGCAATGCGTTGACAAATTTTGTAGTTCCCCAAGAAGATGTCAATACCTTACCCTTGAAATCCCAATTGCAATCCATCAATGAGAAATCCCATGAATTAATAGTTGTCACATCAACCCTCCAATTTTTTGAAGAATTATTAAGGGAAGGTGGAATGAAGAACACCCTTGCGCCTATGATTCTCTATGATTTTTAGCATTGGCAAGATTTAGAAAATGATTGAAAAATCAAGAAGTCTATAGACAATATTGATGAATTCATGAAATATGATATGGACTAGAGGGAAGAAGAAAATGAGTGCTTGGAATATTATAAGATAACAAATAACCATTTCCCTTCTAGACGTGCCCCATTAAAGAAGATCTTTGAGAAGTCTAGTCAACCTTTTATGGATATGCAAAATTTTGTAGCTTCAACCTGTCATGGAGAAAACGCCCATCCAACAATGGGGTCTTGATTCTATAAGAAAATTCAAAGACAACTTAAGAAATGGTCATCAATGAACTATAACGACTATATGAAATGATATGAAATGAATTTGTATATATAAAAGGAATTGTCCAAATATTCTATAATTTGGAGTAATTTTAATAATATATTGGTTCCCCGGATGGGGTGACAGTTGGTCAACATGCAAAAAGGGGATTTATTGCATCTGGTTTCTGCCCACCCCTCTCTATTCATCCAAATGCATATAATTAGCGTGGCTATGGTGGAGGTGAGCATGTACAGTGTGGGAAATTCAATGAAATGATCGATTTGAGTGTGGGGCTGCAACAGGACTGGTACAAGGAAGCTAAGGGACATCAACTCAGCTATAATGGTGTTTCTCATTACTGATTTGGGAAACTTATTGGAGGTAAGGCATAGCATCTGGCCTATTCTATTTTTCCGAGCACTGTGGGTGGTCTCCTCCTCCCTCGCTGGAATTCCTCGAGCTCGCGACTCTCTAGTCTTCTTTCCCCTTCTCCCTTATAATTCTCTTGCAATCATAATGTCGCGCAAGAGGGGTAAGTTGAAGCACAAACATGCCTAATACAACTTCATGGCCCGAAGGATTCATTCATATCCTTCTTCCTCACCAATTACACCGCCCTCCACTAGCCCTTCCTTTTCTAGCTCGCCATATGTGGATTCTCCCCTCATTGATCAGAATTGGAGGAGGGATGATAGCAATCTAATTTTCATTGAATAATAATTCCCTCTAGAACCTCCCCAGTCTCCCTTGGGCTCCCAATTGATAAATTCCATAGAATTACATCCCTCTCATCTCAATTCCTTTCGAGAGGAGGGTGTTTCCCCTGAACTGGTTGTGGGGGGATGTCCAGTTATGGAAGAGGATCCTCCTAATTTGCATGATGACAGGGTTAATGAATATGTTTGTCCAGAAATTAAGCCCAACCCTAGTGCAGATACAGTGTCTGAGGTTCCCCACCATTACAGCTTCTCATAGGATCAACTGCAGTTGATCTTCGACCTGAGCAAGGATGTTGTTGACTAGCTCTTTCTTCAAACCATCATTTGCCACCGGTTGGATTCATTATTCGACTCTCTTTCAAGCGAGCCTTCAAAAATCAAGTACCCAGATTGATACCAACCTTATGCATTTGCTCTACGCTATCCTCACCCCTCAAATAACGATGGAAATCTAGGTTCTTCCAGCTCTTGAGTTCTATCATGTCATGTCTTTTTGTTCAAATTAGTCATAGTTACAATATTAGGCAAGCCCAAGGCCAGATTATAGCTTTCACAATTTTGTTTCTAGCTACTTATGTATATCACTTTGAAAATGGATGCTTTCACAAGCTTGTAGCCAGTTCTGGTTTCCATCTGTTTGGTAGAACCGGCTACAAAATATGCTATCTATACTGGTTTATTGGCTATCTAAGGTAATACAAAAAATTTATTCACAAAAAAAAATAATATATTGGTTTTTTTAAATTATGATGTGACTAATTTTGATCATCTATAAATCCAAATCTTAAAACAAAAAACATTTAAACAAATGAGAAACAAAAGGTAATGAATATCTTAAAAAGAAGAGGCTTGAGAATATGTTTATTTATGCTTTTATTTTGTTTGTACAAAGGGTTATATGATATCTCTATGTAAGAACGTTGTAAAGATGATCTTAGCATAGGAAGAGATGAGAATTGTGATTGTTTATGTGTTTGTTTCTACTCTTAGCCTTTGAACAATTTTGTAATCATTTATTAAAGTTTATGAACAACAATTGAACCATCTTAACTTCTATTGTTATTAAAGGCAATGCCGATATGAATATTATACATTTTATTTTATTATATTTTTTAAATCTTATTATTCAGTTTATAATGTGCAATGAAGATTATCATATGAAATTCAATGATATTTGAATTAATACACATGCCACAATTAAAGGGTAGTATTTTCTTTTTGAGAATAAAACTGGTGAATGAAAACATATTTTATGAAATTTCACACATGATGGAAAATTTGAACTCAACTTGTAACTTTGTTACTTAAGATATGATTTTCAACACTCACAATTCAATTATAAGCTATGTGCTAAGCAATTTCATTATTTTTAACAATAACCCCACATCTAATACTTGGGATTGTAAAACATCACCAAGCAAGAGAAACAAGGGAAGTTGCAGAGCAACAAGTCCATGCATTAAGTGGACGGAGTTTTTATTTAATTGATGAGTATAGGCTAGTTCGTTTGTATTTGATTGATGAGTATAGGCTAATTCTTAATGGCTTGTTTGAGCTCAATGCTTAGGGGGTTGTTAAGGGACCGTCTTGCGGGGTGTGAACTATCTTGTTTGAGCTCAATGCTTAGGGGGGTTTTAAGGGACTAGCTTGCGAGGTGCGAACTATCCTTCCATGAAGGATCAATGACAAGTTCCAACAAAATGCTACTTGAAATTAAACTTGGCATCATTTAAGGCACGACTTCCTGAAATGATACTTGGACGCATCTAAGGGAATACAGACTCTGTTAATATTAATATTATCATTTCCATTTAGAAATTTCTGTAACAATGCCAAATGTCATAACTTTCATTTAACTTAAACATTATTTAGTTAATTCTAACTTCATGAGAAGAGTTTTCATAATTGTAATGGAATCAATCATAACTTGTCTCTCTGATGGTAGACCATCACTAGTGCAACCTTTGAATCCTGAGGCATTGAATCATAACTTCATTTTAGCTTTCATCACTGGTAACACTTCATAGAAAAACCTAAGGCAACAAGTCTCAATTTGTCTCAAGTCTTTATATCAGTAGATTTTGTTACCACTATTTTTAGAACTTGTTAGCATTTCTATTTGAATGATTTTGACATCAGTTATATCGTTGTTACCATGTGTACTATTGACAATTTGCCGTGCACCATTTTAGATTAGTAAAAATTGGTGGATCAGAATTGGCTTGTGAGATTGGTTTCTTATGGTGAATGTGATGTGGATTTTAGTAATTACATTTCAATAAATTTATGTATTAAAAAAAAATTGTGATGTAAACCTGAAAAACCATGCCTATCTCAAGGATTTTATCATAGGAAGAATATAGGAAAAGTCAAAGATCAAAATACCTTGAATCGTTACTTAACTCTTTATTCTCTTTGGTATAAAAGGAAGATAGAACTTGGTCTAACAGGAACAATAACCTCGATAACCTTTATTTTCAAGCATCCCATTCGATTCAGTAATAAAAGAAGGGTGTGTGATCTATCAGTCTCGAGCCAATAAAGTTGAGAGAAGTCCTAGACATGGGGTTTAGGGTGAGAACGATCCTAGGAATGTACTTTTATATAACCATAGTCAAAGTCACGAACTAATAAATTGCTCTCCCTGTTCAACAAACTGGCCATGAATGTTGAAAAAACTTGATTCCATGGAAAGAAAGAAAAATTATTTATTATGAATTCAGATGGATTGAGATCCCATTGTGCTCACTAGGACAATGTCAATAGACATTGTCTTCATAGAAAAATTGAAGCATGTTGCACTCAGTGGGACAATGGTAGTAAGTATTCGATAGACACTTACGAAAAAACAACTAGCATGAAGAAAGGTTTCTTTCCCTTGTGTTTTAGTAGTTAAACTTCTCATGATGGATATTGACTTCTTCACATTCCTTTCATAACCATCACAGTCCATGCGGACCTTCATTATCATCATAACCATAAATGATGATAATCTTGCAGAGATTGTGTGATCGTTGCTACCTGCACCTGGTGAGAAAATTGAAGGGAATATTAGAAAAACATTATTAGAATATCAAATACAATGATATTTCAAACCAAATCAATTATGCATATATATTCAATGATTTTAAGAATTTAAATGAAAAGGTGTAATATGTTTTAATATACATTTAAATGAATATATTTTAGTATAATGAAACCCCTCTTCCACCCTCCTTCTCTATAGTGGTTGACTATAGTTCTTACACCCTTGTTGTCGTAGTGTAGGTGCATGGAAAAACAAGCCCACACTTGGAAACCTTTTCCAACATTATATGCCAAATGTAACATCAACAAAATTAAACTTTAGGATAGACACTTGTTAATAAAGTAATATAATATTACTATACTTCATTCACACAATGTCAGGCCTTGGCCTATTAGTTGTATCCCGAGCGCCTACCTGTATGTTGAGCACTATTTCATATTTAAAAGGGAATTATGACAGGAAGAGGAGAACTCAGAGTATTGGTCTGGACCAGTCAAACAAAACCTGGTCATTCTCAGTGATAAAGTATTAGGGGATGCCCAAATATAAGATGTTTGATCCTGAACTCTGTGCTTGCGGCCTAGTCGAGTGTCTATGTGTAAGGATTTGGGGCTCTCTGGGTGGGAGCAGTAATATGGAGAGTGGTAAAGAAGGGGAGCAGATCCATCGACCATGCCATGTAGATGAAAATCCTCCTCCAGTCATAGAAAAAAAACCAAGTCGAATTGGACCCAACTCTTAGTAATGGTGGAAGCAAAGGAATATAACTATGGATTATCGATAGAGGTGAAGAGGGAACCAATCAAGAATGGGATGCTTTCTGATGGAAAGAGCAGTGTAAAAATATTGAAATTATTGTTTAATAATTTGTTAAACAAGATCCCCACACCCTTCCTGTCCTAAAATTTTAAAAATTTCTAGTTTGTCGTAACATTTCTTGAGGTACACAGAGAAAGGCCTTCTGACCGGAAGAGATCAAGAGTGGTATTTTTCAACTGAAGGAACATGAAGTACAGAAAAGGCACAATAATACCGAGACCCTCGGAAGTGGTTACTGGAAGGATACGCGAACAAATGATAAAATTTTGAGCTCTAATATGCATCCAATTAGAAAGAGGAAAAAAAATGCATTTTACAGAGGCCATCCCCATTGAGATTCTTAAATGGACTAGAGTATGCATGAATACCTTCTCGTTGAGGAGGAGAGTGGATCATTAGCTTCGTCGCAGGTACTTGAACCTTTGAATCTATGACTTACAGTAAAAGAGAGAGATGTTGTTGGGAAGAGGCTACTTCTACCTGATTCTTGGTTGGTATTATAGGAGGGAAAAGCGACAATGGGTTGCTTTGGCACCAAGAGTATTTTCAAAAATTGACAGACATGACCTATAATTATGATAATACCATGCCCTTTAATCATCTTTCTTAAGGTAAGGAAATGTGTGTGCATTCTTGCAATGTTAGTATAATAGTGAAATCGACTAGTTCAAGTAATATATCTTACTAGTTGCAGCCCAAGAACTTACAAAACATTGTCTCTACTTAGGAGTTAGGAATTCCGACCTCTCATATTGATTTTCATCGGGTGGAGCAACAATACAGAGGATTTTATTTTCATGTGGCAACAATACAAAGGATTTTATATGCATGCGGCAACAATACAGAGGATTCTATTGCATGCGACAGAGAGGAAATGAGTTGAGTCCTCTTAGTTGAACCATCACCAGTAATCACAAATTTTACTTGAGTCGTACAACCTTTTCTATGGATATTCTGTGTGCACTAGTTAAATGAAGTGGAAAAAAAAAACAAATTTTGATACATGTAATTTTGAGCAGGCCAACAATACAAAGGATTCTTTATGCGGACACCAAAGAGGAAATGAGGTGAGTCCTCTAAGAATAGGAACAATTGTTGAATCATTACCCGTAAGAACAAATTAACTTGAGTCATACAACCTATTGTGTGAATATTTTTTGTGCACCGGTTAAATGAAGTGAAAAATAAATAGATTTTGATACATGTAATTTTGAGCAATCCAATCTTTGAAATTTTTAATCCAGGCTTAGGAAATTTTTAATCCATGCCTAGGATAGAAGGTCAAGGAGAGAGGCCTAGGATAAAAGGTTGAGGAGAGAGGCCTTAAATAGAAGTGGAGGAGGAAGGAAATAGAGGGTTGGTATTCTATGTATAATGACACAAAGTGAGGCTTTGAATAGAAGGGAAGGAGGAAATAGAGACATGTTTGTCACGCACCTGACCCCTAAGTACCTTTTTAAGGGATGGGGTATAATTTTTTTCTCTTTTCGCAATCATTTCAAATCTCCTCTATCACTGCTCCATCGTCTTCTTCTCATTAAGAGTTTTCCAACAACGGTAAGTTCACTCAAAACTGAGCTCTGCAACGAGGGTTATGACCTTTCGAAATTATCGGGTTTACATAGGCAACATCTCTCTTACTGACACGTGGCATCCTTTTGACCTCTCATTGTCCATGCCAACTAATGTGGCAACACCCTGGTCTTGATGTGGCACTAGCCTAACCTGCCATAATGGAACTTCGGTCGACATAGGCCTGCATCCATCATAACTTGGGTCTTCTCCCAACACACTCTTTCCTTACCTCCGACGAATAAGGTATCGAGGAATATTCCCTTTATCTCGATGGACAGTCTCGATCCATGCAAGATCTCCCGACCTACAGTTAGGATCCATTTGGCACCTAAGGTTCACCAATCCTACTAGACCCCAATCAACTCGTCAACCCATTGAACATTACCATGCGCAATCACATTGATGTTCTTAGTCAACATCAATTCGCCATGTCACCATAGGGCGCTTAAGCTTGCTCGACTAGAGAAAGACATGTGTTCCTCTCCTATGGTCCAATTAAAGTACTTAATTAGTATTTCGTAGAATAACATTCTTTGGTAATAAATTACTTAAACCTCATTAAGGATAATTATTCTCCATAAACTAATTATCCAGTAATTAATTTTTGCTTAGCCTAATACTCATGGCCCAGTAATTACTGAGGTTTTACTTTCTCTTTCCCCCCCTTAGAAGTAGTTTAGCACTAATTCAATTAATTACTCGTATGACAGTCATGAGTATTTATATTATAACACAATGACGTTAATTTATCCATAATATACGTAATTTGATTAACCTTAATTAAGGTATATAATTCAATCCCTCCCCGGCATGCAACTCCATATCAAATTTTCACGTAATTTCACATATACATATAAATATATGAATATTTATTTATTTACTGGGGAAAAGGATTAACTATATTCAACTTGATATTTACTATTACAAATTTGTTCTTTTATTAATTATATTATAATATAATTCTATTTAATTATATTATAATATGATTAAATATANTATAAATATATGAATATTTATTTATTTACTGGGGAAAAGGATTAACTATATTCAACTTGATATTTACTATTACAAATTTGTTCTTTTATTAATTATATTATAATATAATTCTATTTAATTATATTATAATATGATTAAATATAACAAATGAGCACTTAGGATTATCAATATCCATTAATACCTAAGCCTCTAGACTTCGGCGAAAATTCCTCATCATGCTTTTATAAATATACCCAAATATCTTGAATGCCAGAGTTTTGGAGAGGGTCCCACTCATATTGTAAAGTGATGCAAATATAATTAATTATATTAATATATAATATAATTAATTGTAGTAAATGTTTATATCGATATTTGTGCAACCATTGCAACGGGAAAGGGTAGGTTTGGGCCTTCATCCCTTCTTTGCTTATTCATTCTAATACCCCAAACATCCTGGAGCTCCAGAGTCCCGATCTCCCGAAGAGTCCACATTCACACGTTATTGCGCATTAAATATTAAATTAAAAGGGACAAGGGTTGGTACTTTATCACATACAAATACCATGATAAACTCAATTAATATATATATTATATTACACCTTTTTGGGAAATGCGCTCAAGTTTATAAAGTCCCCTAATATTATATTTAATATTTGAAATGAGAGAGAGAGAGAGAGAGAGAGAGCTCTCTAGGTCAACTCCTTTGGCTCCCCAATACATCCTTTATACTCAAATCTCCCGAAGCCCCGTAGTCCCGAAACCCCGAAGTGACCCCACTTGCACACATTACCACACTGTTTAATATTTAAAAGAGTTGGCTTCATTCACGTGTAATCAATTTAATAAATCTTAGTATAATATAATATATTATGTTATAACTCTCGAAAATTTCACCCAGGTTTAAACAATTTCTAATATTATATTTAATATGTAATATTGGAAGGGAGGAGAAGATATTTGAGTCCACACCTTTGACTCTTCCACGCAATTCTTCATGCTCAAATAACCCAGAGTTTTGAAGGGGACCCACTTGTATTACAATGTAATATAAATACAACGAGATATTTTGAATTATAATATAATAAATTGCAACCAAAGGGTTACTATACTCAATTATGTTAATTTGATCACAATTAAATATAATAATGATATAATTAATTATAATTATTATCTATTCAACCTTGTACAAGAAAAGGTAGGGTTCGACCTTCGACGAATTTGGCTCGTGGATTCCATCACCCAAACATCCTAGAGCCCCGGAGCTCCGAACTCTCGGAGTTCCGAAGACCATGAGATGTTTAAGGCATTTAGTTATGGGTTATTCCCTGGTGTACTTTGGCATTTGGAATCGTATTAATTTATATTTTCTTTTGGTCTCGGTCCTTTCATGCTCAAGGAACTTTAGCCTTGATTTTAACAATAAAATAATTATAATATTAATAATAGTGATAATAATAATATGTATATGGACATATATATACATATATTTCCATATCCCTACATGGTTTTATTACCTTGAGAATTTAAATGGATTTAATAAAAGTTTGTATTCGAAGGAAATTTCTCCATTCTGCAAATTAAAAATATAATTATAATCTCTCCCTTCTTGTGGGTAAATGAATAATTTGTGTTTCCATATTATTGTGATTTACTACTCCTACTAAATTTAAGGAAATATGGTCCTAAAACAAGGATTTACCTTCACAGTGAAATCTTTACATTTCTACCCAAAGTTACAGTCCACTACAATTATGGGGATCCTTCCCAAAATGTAGGAATTTAATAGAAGTTTAGCATAAATGTTTGTTAATGCCTAAATAGAGTTTTGAGATATTTTGTATTTTAATTCAATTAGGAAATTTCAATATTTGGGTTGTTTCCCTAAGTGAAAACCCAGAGCAATAGTATGCAAAAATCACTTTCTCTCTTATTTGATGCTTAGTAAAATTTATTGTTCCTTCATTATTGCATATGAATGATTTAAACTGTGAAACTCAGTCAACCTCAACATTCACTCCCATAATTTAGCATAGGAAGTCACATGGTGAAGTTGTTCACCCACATAGAAATTTAGTTGTAACATTTCCACATTCACACTTAAATTCTCAAGGAAATTTTAACAGAAAAATGAACTTATAATGCTCTAAAAACACATTTCATAACTATTTTTGAGATTAACACTGTAGAGATTTTGGAAAAATATACTTATCTAGAATCCAGAAAGTGTTGCAACTGCTGAAAGGGGTGCCCTTTTCCTCCCAATCGTAGGCACAACAACTCCTGGACGGATTTACTATTGGCCACCTCCTAGCTAGATCATGATGCTCTGAGAGAGACTCTTCCTTTTGTTCAACAACAACCAGAGACGAAGATCACTCTCTTCTTCCCACGGGAATTTAGCAGATCGTTTCTCTCTCCACCAAGCAAGGGGGTATGCAACAAGTGCTTCCTCAGTCACTCATCCTCTGCAACCTCATTTATCATCTTGGTTAGAAATGTTGCCCAACAATTCCCATACCTAGAACAATTTTTTTTTCCAGTTCTCTTTAGAACCAAAGAGTTGCACATGCTCTCCCTCTTCAAAAAAATGGTCACCAAACCCATTCCTCTTGCATCCTCTTCTCTTCCCGCAAATTTTATGCCTTTTATTGCCTTCCTCAACAATATTTTGTGGGTCCAATTCCCAATTTTGTGGGTCAGGTCAAGAATTTTTCATATGGGTACTATGCCCATTTCCTCATTGACTCTTGAGGAATACTTCCCAACTACCATCTTGACTGTTAATTAAATTCTCTGGTTCAGAATATTGTTCTTGGTTTGAAAAATTTAAATCTAGTAGAGTATTGGTCTAGTAGGGGTCATCTCAACCATTACGGGTTCCCCTCACCATCTCTCTCATGCATCATGATCTACCTTGGAAACCCCCTTCAACAGTTATGCAACAATTTCCAATTTAATTAGTAACAAAAATATATATACATTATCTTCTATCAAAAGGTTCATTAATTCCAACATCCACGCATAATCAGTCTTCCCACAGTCTTTTAGTAGTCTATAGTTATATTTACAAGTTGGGGGAAACAAGGGTATTACAACTTTCATTAATGATGTTGTTTTGTGTCATTTGTACCATTTGTATGTGTATTCAAAGGCCTCCTATAAACAATGGAGTCAATAAACATCAAAGGACGCCCAACATTAAATGTTAGGAACTAATGTTAGACATCTTGTCTAGCATTAATCCCTAAAGTCCAAAACTCTTGGAAACCTCTCTAAAAAATGTGAAGTGTATCCTAAGTTGGCCTCTATATAAGGCCAAATAATACCTCAAACTAAAAATTTACCATAAAAAATCAAATTTGAGTTTAAAATTGCATGGATCCATAAAAACTTCGGTTAAATTTTTTTTTGCATTGATTTACGTGCAAATATTGGAAAATCGATTACTAAGAGTCCCTCATCCCAAAGGGAAAGGACTAATAATGAAGTACTCTTGAATCCATGAATTGAGCAAACATTTTGATTTCGTAGGTTATATTCAATTTAATTTCAAAAGAATAGTTTCTCAAGTTATAATGGAAGTAATTGTTTACGTTTGTGAAATGAAATGAGTGGGCTAAATTAGTTACAACATTATGGAGTTCTTCTCCTTAAATATAAACATAAAACATACCTTCATAGATCTCCTTATTTCACAAGTATTGATTTCCTGTTATTTTTCACCCAACCCACACTGACTAAGTCTTGTCCTAAAATGCATGCTTCTTACTTGATATGCATGGACTTGACTATATCAAATATGCCTATAATGAACGTTGTTTTCTTCCCTCATTATGCAGTAGCTTGGTTTTTTATTAAGAAATAGGCATTGAGAAATGTTCAGTAAATCATTCCTAAGGTATAACAATCAAGGCAAACAAGAGGCCATTTTTACTTTTTAAATTGATTGCTAGTGAAGCTTTATTTCACTACTCGGTGGTGGGGTAAGGGCATAGTCTTTTTAAATATTATATAAATATTCTTTATTAGATTCCCACGATTTATGTGTTAGGATATTTTAACACTAAGATTTAGGAGTTAGTTAAGGTTAACTTGCTCTAACATAATGTTCTGTTAAATGTGTTTTTAGCATTGTATGGTTTTGTACTTTTCTAATCCAATACTCATTATCATACCCTACACATGAGTGATCCAAGATTTCAAATGTATCCTTGATATTAACAACACTTGATTCATGGCTTAACAACTAATTGATCCATGATTTCTATTTAAAGAGCATGGAGGGTGATTTGTCGATTATAGATTGTGAGAGGTGTTCATGTAAACTATCCCTTTTGCATTAATCAATTGCCTCAAGTGGTTGCATTGGCTAGGGCCATGAATTGTTTCCCTCTTTGAGGGTTTTAACCACATAAACACTAGGGTACTAATCTTTGATATTTGTGTGTTAGAGTTTGTCTTAAGATGTTTGAGTCATGTGGATACCTTATTTTTCGAACATGATATCATAGTTCTTATGAAGATGTCCTCGCATTGTCGATCAAGATCTTGATCCTATGCCATTTCATGCAATAATGGACTTATATTTTCTTAAGTTTTTTGGCATTTTTGGGCCAAGAGAATCACTTCATTATGTCTAGAGCATTGTTTCTAGATAGAGACTATTTGTAATCCAAAATTACTTCCATTTACCTAAGATATGGTCATTTATCTTTCGTGATTCAATAAAGTTAGTAAAATTTGTGTTATAAAGATTTTATTTAAAAAAATGTATGCCCTTTTTCTTGGTTTGTTTACCATTTTATGGAAAATTTCAAATTCATCTATTGTTGTTCTATGTATATTCTTCACTCTACTCTTCAAGAAAACTTAGAGAATCAAAAACTGAAACAATGTGTGGGGCTCATCTCACTACCTTTTTGCTAACCAAATGTACAACTTGAGTGGGCCTAATGGTTAAGAACATGTGTTTCCTCCTCGGAGGTCACATGTTCAAATCTAGAGGGGGTAGGGTATGTACATCTCTGTATATTTTAGCAATCAAATCGTTGCACAAAGGGGGTCCCTTGTCCCACAAAAAATTGGGTCACATACACCAATTTGGTGTTTGGATTGACTATGACCTTAAAATTAAATTATTATTAATTATTATTCTAATTTTACTTGGTTTATTTGAATTTTTTTAGCTTTTTTCTTCAATTATATTTTCGACAATTTTGGTATTTGTTGCACTTGCCTTGGCCTTGTTTGATTTCCTTTTGTGTTGGGTGGTTGCAAGTATAGTGTTTGAATACTGTGATTGGTCTAAATATTCATGCTTATGCCTTTCTAGATGAAGGCCAAGTTGTCATGTCCTTAGAGTGCACCTTACGATTGTACACCTCTTGAGGGCGTGTGACACCATGATGTTTTTCACTTGGCTACTTGGAAACACTACGAATACTTCATATGGACTACGCCTCTTCACCTAGAGCATACCCATACTCTATTTTAGGCTATCAATGAATCACATTCCTACTCTAGTGCAACTCTTGTGCTAACAACTTTAACACTTAGTCATATTTAAGCATACATCCATGAACATGAGAAGCCAAGTGAACAATAATGAAACAAATGAAAGACATACACATAAATAGTGTGGGTAACATGAACCATGCCTAACACCCAACTAAGTATTTTTTATTGTGAAACAGTTACACTATGATCACTACCAACTCGGTTTACAAATTTGGAAGAGTCACACGACTCGCCTTACCTCACCAATACACTCATAAATAGATTCCTCACACCAAGGATTTATGTGTCAACCATCTCTGCAACCTCCTGTGTTGCACCTCAGATGTGTCCTCAACCATAAACTTGTTGTCTCCTCGTTACCTCAAACTTCATAGATTTTGATTCTACCTCACACATGCCTCCAACAGACCTGTGTTTCCAGACTTCCCAAAAATCAACACAAGAGAAGCTCACCCAAATTTGTCCATCGAATCCACCTCAAGGCAGCACAAGTCTTCCCATGTGGAGTGACTTGGCTCCTTGATGGAGCTCGCCCCTCTTCATCTAATCCTGAATCAAAACCACAAATATCTTCTTTCTCTCCTTGTCTTCAAATCTTCCTTCCTTGGTTGTGCACCCTTGTTCTCTTATAAGGACTCCAAAGGTCACCATCACAAACCATTGTATCCTTTGGGGGTGTCACACCCCTTTGATAACCCATGTGTCCAAGTGAATCGTCGTTCCCCTTAACGAACCCGATCACCCAAACTATAATGTCTCTTTCCAAATGTGTTCTAGGAGGACGACTTAGTGGTCTATCTGATTCTCGTAGGCCATGGTCAATTAAAAATGGGATTAACATATTAATTATTTGATGTCATTTGGAGAAAAATGCCACATTATAAAGTGACATTGAGTAATTAAAAATTGAATTGAAGAATAAAGTGAATAAAACCTTATAAATCACTTTAATCACTTAAGTGAAGTTAAAAAGGTAAAAGTGTCATCCAAAAGGGTAAAAGGGTCATCAAAAAGGTGAGAGGGATAAAATAAATATGGCAGCTCATTCTCTCGTTATGTTTATTATTATTTAATTGGATTTGGAGAGCTCTTGGAGCCTTTGAGGGTTTGGATTGGTTACGATGGTGAAATATTCCACCTTAGCTAATAAGGTTTTGATGGTGAGAGATCCACCCTAGCCATTTGGTTGGGAAGACCACTTAGGTTTTCCATTTGTGTTCATTGTTCAAGAGATTGGTTTATCTATTACAACAAATTGGATGTTTGAGGAGGGTGAATTTCTTTGTGGAAGCCATATATTTCCAAGAAGAGATTGAACCATATTTCCAGAGGCTAATTTGGTAGTGTAGATCAAGTTTCATTGTGAATGGACTGAGTTTACCGTGCGAAGTTCGTACTCTATTGAGTAGATCGAGTTTACTAAGCAGGGGGGTGATTTATTTTTTGCAAGGGATGAGTTTTCTGGTTCTAGGGGTCAAGCTATCTTGTTGGGATGATTTCCTTACTAGTTGGGCTGGGATATTTTGTTACCAGGATGAGTTTGCTTCTCGAGCATCGAATTCTCCTTTGTTGACCAATTTTATTGTTGTGTGGATCATTTTCTCAGTGTTGGGACCGCATTATCTTATGGATGGGAGAAATTATCTTTCTTTTTGAGGTCGTGTATACTCATAAAAGGGCGCACTTCTTCCATAGAAGTCACATTTATACTTGAGGAGGTTTTTATGTACACATGTCAATAGATTGAGGGGGGGGTTTGCCATCGTTCCATATGATATCTTCATCTAATTGAGCTACAGATTTGTTGACTCATGGTGTTTGAAGGAGATTATTTTTTCACATTTAATTATTGTCCAAGAAGATATCTAGAGGTCAAAAGAATCATATATGTCCCAGATCCATCATTGTTGTTTTAGGTTATTGTTACAGTAGGTTGAAAATGATTTTTCCATATGTTATTACATGTAACCATTACCTTCCTTATTGAATGAAAATAAACTATGTGTGGGAAAACCAAATACATATGAATGTTTTTTTGGCACCCAAACCCTTTATTATTTGTTGAAACAAACAAGAACCCACACTAGCAATCATAACAATAACCACCAAGGCATTATATAGTGTATTTGGGTTTGTTGCTAAAGTGTTTGACAAAAGACAACAACCAGAAAACACCCAAAACGCTACAACAATTAATAGAGGATGTTTATATTTGGTTATGAGTATGTTAGCAAAGTGTTTGACAAGTCTCATATGCCACCAACAAACTAAATTCCAACAACATTAAGAAAAAGGGAGTATTTTGGGGGCACTTAAGTTTTGAAGCAAACCCTTTGAAGAAACACTTGAATAAAAAATCACTAGAGTAAAACAACAAAACACACATTTTATGAAAACCATATAAGGAGGGACATTACAGTGGTATCGGAGTTGGTATTCCTGCCAGCCTATGTATTACATTTTTCCTTGATGATTCTGGGGGATGAAATACACATTATATACAAGCGAAGAAGGTATAGAGGAGTTGAAAACATCTTCCAATCAAAGTCAGAAGGAGAGGAAGACATGGGGGACAAAAATTAATAGCTAGAGGACATTGCTTTGCATATATAAATAACTTGGAAAGGACACATAATGAATTGGAAAGGGTACAAAGTAACATGGAAAGGGGGCAACAATAGATAGTTGAGCTTCAAAACCAACTTGTGGAAAATACTCAAGGGACTAATGGTAGCGAGGGAAACAATGGAAACTATGCAGAAGGGAGTCATACACATGTTCCTACATGGATCCACATTGGTTCCACTAGTAGAATGACTATGAGACCACATATGCCTTAATTTCTGGAAGGACAACTAGCAGAAAACCAGGGGCAAAAGGAACAAGGGGAGGATTTTATGGATTATTTTAGGGAGTATCAAACTCTAGGGGAGGAGTTTCAGATATCCATTTCTTTGTAGGATTTTTGTACTATAAAGTATAAGAATAGGCCTAGAGATTTCAACAGGGGTACACAGAGTTGGGATCTTCAGAGGAAAGTGGGGAAGTTTTCTATTCCTTACTTTGATGGTTGTAGAAAATCCACTACTAGGGAATGGGCACATAAGTTGGATACTTATTTCCAATTCAACCCCAAGATAGAGTCAGAGGTCATCAAGTACGCCACCTCGCACTTGGATGGAGAGGCCCACGAGTGGTGGTACCATGGGTTAGCCACATTGGGACATAGTAGCATCACTTCATATATGGATTTCACTCCGAGGTTGGTGGATAGATTTGATAGGAAGGATCCATAGATACATTTTAGTGATTTGGAAAAACTCAAAAAAATAGGTACCCCAAATGCATACATTTCATAGTTCCAGAGGATTGTAGTCATGGTGGAAGATGTGTCAAATCCTATATTGAATATGCTCTTCATTGAAGGAATTTCTGAACCATTATGTGGTTGGGTTAAGACCTTGAATCCAACTTCACTACAAGATTCCATTATTAGGACACATGATATGGAGGATGCAGTGCCTAAGAACAAAGATCCTTCTAAACTTCTCATACCCCCAGAGAACAAAGATAAAAATCCCTTTCAAAAGGAATGACCAGAGAAGGATAGATTGGATGAGGAGGCTCAAAGAGAATTGANGACACATGATATGGAGGATGCAGTGCCTAAGAACAAAGATCCTTCTAAACTTCTCATACCCCCAGAGAACAAAGATAAAAATCCCTTTCAAAAGGAATGACCAGAGAAGGATAGATTGGATGAGGAGGCTCAAAGAGAATTGATGAGGAAGAATCTTTGCTACAGCTGCAAGGACCCTTGGGAATCGGATCACGGGTACTTGGGGAAGGGAAAGGTACTTTCTGACATTGATGAGGAAGAGGAGGCAAAACATGAGCAAGGCAGTGAGCATAATAATTAAGATGATGAGAAGCCATGAGTGGAGGCTAAGAATGTTGAGCAATAACACGTTGAGACTCAAGGTGTGATTATTTCCACTTTGTCATTTGTTCCTAGACTTCACACCTTTAGGATCCATGGGGTATTACAGGGACAACGTGTCACAACTATGATTGATGGTGGGGAAACCCACAATTTCATTGACTCAACCATGGTTACTAGGAGAGGCATTCCTACAGTAGACCTTGAGAGGTTTGATCTAGTGGTAGTAGGTGGGCGTAGTATGCCATGCACATAGAATATTCTACATTTGGGTGTAGTGTTGGGTAACTACAAAGTGACCGATGATTTTTACATAGTTGAGCTTCCAGATACTAATATCATAATGGGAGTTCAATGGCTTTTTTCCTTGGGAAAGCATTTTGTTGATTACCAAGCCATGGAACTAGTGTTCAGGGAAACATATGGTAGGAAGGTGGTTTTGAGGGGCATGACTAGTGGTGCTCCTAGGATTTTGTTGGCCTAGCAGATGGAAAGTACCATTAGGCATGGGATAGATTAATTTCTAGATATTGATCTTCTATCAGACTATCAACAGGTCAGGCATAGGGAGCTTGGCATGACAAACCTTTTATATGTGGACCATGTGATCAGTGAACAAGATGTATAGGTACATCAGGAGGAGATACATACTATGTTAGATTTCCTCACATGGATTTCATCTGATTGGAAGTCCCACCTTTTGGTGGAATATTCCAAGGATCTGTTTTCTGGAAAGTTTATGGATGGTCACATTCAGGATGACACGCATAGAGTGGTGGATGACATCATCTACTACAGAGGTAGAATATACTTTGTTCTAGAGTCCACACTTAGAGAGGATATCATGATGGCTATGCATGATACGCCCTTGGCAAGACATCATGGGTACTTTAGGACTTACTAGCAGATCAGAGAGAGCTTCTCATGGAAGGGCCTCGAGCAAGATATGTTGAGACATGTGAGGGAGTGCATGCCTTGCCAACAAAATGAGTCATAGGTGTATGGTAGGGACTGTATTTATTTCATTGATGGTTGGTGGAACAAGTTGACACATTTCTTTTCGAGTCCATCAAAGTATGAGGCACTGCAAGTAGCATAGTTGTTTTTTAGAGAGGTGTTTAGACTCCATGGGTTGTCTGAGTACATTGACAGTGTTCGAGACATCACATTTTCCGGTATGTTTTGGCAAGGGTTATGCGGATCAACATTCATAGAGTTGACTCCTAGTACCTTGTTTCCATCAGTTGGATGTGATACTTGGTATATGTGGTTTCTAGTGGTTATCATTATAACACTGTGGCATTCAGTCGATTTGAGGGGTGGTGGATTCCTAGTTTGGTTGTGGGTTCCAAGAACTCATTTGATTGCTTCGTTTCAGTTTTGGAATGCCTCGAGAGAGATGTTGGGACACATTCTATATGGAAGTACATATTTTCTTCTCCAATACCTAGGATCGGGTATGATTATGTACTTGTAGTCCTTGACTTCATTGAGATACATTTGTAGGACATGATCCTTGATAGTGGGGACGGTTCTTAGAGACATTACAGTTTGAGGTTATAGGAGTGGAGGATRCATTCTAGGCATGAGAGCCGGATATTTATGATCAGAGTAGCACATCGTTAGCATGGTGGATCCTTTCTGAGGATAACATGGGACCCTGGGACTTCATATTTTGACAATTTGGTAGTTGGTACAAATGGGAGAGTCAGATTTTWTTATCAGGAGWTCATCTYTATAGGGTATTGGACTGCCTTCCTAGGAGGTTGATTCTAYGTGGGATGGATTGAGCCTTTACAATATCTGATTGATATCTTGATCGATGGCCTTCAAAAGGTGTCTTGTGTTAGCACCTTATAAGACAGTATTGTGAGCAGTAGGTGCTCCACATATTTTAGATTGGTTTGGGACCCTAGGGTCATTCACAGTTTCAGTTGGGTTCTACATGTTGTTCGTAAGGTTTTATTGGCATTGCTTGAGGAAAAGCAAGCTCATGAAGGGAGGAATGTAATGTCCCTTTCCAAGTGAGCATTCTAGGAGAATAAGTTAGTGTTCTATCTGATTCATGTAGGCCATGGTCAATTAAAAAGTGGATTAACATATTAATTATTTGATTTCATTTGGAGGAAAAAGAAACATTATAAAGTGACATTGATTAATTAAAAAGTGTCTTGAAGAATAAAGTGAATACAACCTTATAAAGTCACTTTAATAACTCAAGTGACGTTAAAAAGCTAAAAGGGTCATCCAAAAGGGTTAAAGGGTCATCAAAAAGGTGAGAGGGATAAAAGAAATATGGGAGCTCATTCTCTCGTTATGTTGATGATTATTTGATTTGATTTGGAGATATCTTGGAGCCTTTGAGGGTTTGGGGTAAACCCTGGTTTGGATTGGTTTTGGTGGTGAAATATTCCACGCTAGCTAATCAAGTTTCGGTAATGAGAGATTCACCCTAGCCATATGGTTGGGAAGACCACTTAGGTTTTCCATTTGTGTTCATTATTCATGAGATTGATTTATCTATTACAATAGAGTGGATGTTTGAGAAGGGTGCATTGCCTTGTGGAAGCCATATATTTCCAAGAAAATGTCGAACCATATTTCCAGAGGTCGATTTGGTTGTGGAAATTGAGTTTCATTGTGAAGGCACTGAGTTTACCCTATGAAGGTCATACTCTATTGAGTAGATCGAATTTACTTTGCAGGGGGTGAGTTCTTCTTTGCAAGGGCCAAGTTTTCTGGATGTGGGGGTCAAGCTAGCTTGTTGGGCCAATATATTTTGTTACTAGGACGAGTTTTCTTCTTAGGGGGAGAATTCTCCTTTATTGGCCGAGTTTATTGATGTGTGGGTCATTTTCTCAGTTTTGGGACCATGGTCTCTTGTGGGTGGGAGAAATTCTCTTCCATGTTGAGGTCATGTATACTAAGAAAAGGGCACACTTCTTCCATAGAGGTTGCATCTCTACTTGAGGAGGTTGTTTTGTACACCTTCCAACAGATTGAGGGGGGGGGGTCCATCATTCCATCTGATATCTTCATCTAATCGAGCTACATATTTGTTGACTCATGGTTTTTGAAGGAGATTATTGGTGCACATGTAATTATTTTCCAAGAAGACATCTACAGGTCAGAAGAATCATATATGTCCTAGATCCATCATTGTTGTTTTAGGTTATTGTTACAGCAGGTTGAAAATGATTTTTCCATTTACTATTACATGTAACCTTTACCTTCCTTATTGAATGGAAATAAAATATATTTTTGAGGGAAAACCAAATACATATGCATGTTTTATTAGCACCCAAACCCTTGATTATTTGTTGAAACAAACAAGAAACCATATCAACAATCACAACAATAGCCACCAAGTCATTACACAATGGATTTGGCTTTGTTGCTAAAGTGTTTGATGAAAGACAACAACCAGAAATACACTGTTACGAGGGAAAAACTCTCTATGGCCAAGGGTAAACCACAACAGACAGGTATGACTGCAAAAATCAACTCAATTCCATTGTATGCTATATAAACTAATGTGCAAGATAAGAAASAGGCCTACCTCGATCCAACGTTTGATGATGTTCCACCGTTGAGCACTTTGACCCAAAGTTTTGTACCTACAATAAGTTCTCAATGAACAAACAAAGCARGTATATAGTGATAATGTAAAGGGGTTAGCACATTAGATAGCATAATCCATTAATAAACATTACAAACATGCCCATGGATAATAATCATATATTTTCACGATACCAATAGGACAGGAAAGGAGTATTTCTATTAATAATTGATCAACAGAAGTGTCAACATTATAGACTTCCATGTCGGCACGGTTCGAAACTAAGGAACCAAGTTCCTTCCAACTGGGTCTCCACCACTTCAATCCTCCACCAAAGGAAAGATCAAAAGAGAGGGACAAAGAGGTTCTCTCAACAATAGGAAAAGAGCTTGGGGTTGAACACTGTGTTCAGACTTGAGGGACAAAGGGATGCAGACTCAATATGAAGTAATTTATTCAGAGTAACTTTTCTCTCAAAGTTGAATGCTTTCTCCTCTTTTCCATAGCTCGAAATTGTGCTCTTATAGCCTTCAAAATGAAACTGAAGGGTCGAGTCGGAACGTTTCCATTATACGGAAGACCAAGGATCAGAGATCTCTTGTCGTGACTTGGAAACCCGACTCCATTTTTGTATTTTCTGGCACAAATCTCGATGTACACAGGCTGCAGTGGAGCAGCCTGCATATACGCTTAATGTATAGCTGATAGGGCATGTATATGTGGAAAAATGTTTATTTTTAGCTCCGGATTTATCAAAAAGGGATGATGAGTCTGCATAGGGAAATGGAAATAGGCCCTCTGTGCAAGATAGCAATGGTGAGGCAAATATTTCTATAACATACACCCAAAATCAATAACAATTAATAGAGGAGGTTTGAAATGGGTTATGAGTATGTTAGAAAATTGTTTGACAGAAGTCATAATCCACCAACAAACTATATTCCAATAGTAGTAAGAAAAAGGGAGTATTTCAGGGGCACTTAAGTATTGAAGAAAATTGTTTAAAGAAACACTTGAACCAAAAATTACTAGAGTACAACAACAGAAAACACATTTTATGACAGCCATCTAAGGAGGGACATTACACAAACGAACCCATGCACTCTTCAACCGCATGCCCTTGGGACTGACACGCCAAACCTTGGTGCACCCCTCATACTAGCACACCCCAATCTCTTGATCGCTTCATAATTGGGAAAGCCCCTTGGCACATTTGCATGCCCAAGGTGCCCACTTTCCCAACTCGTGCAACACTTGGGTGTCGAACCAACCCCAAATTTCATCTCCTTAAGGACTTGGGTGAGGGTATCCGCACCCATCTAGCCAAAGACTTTACATCCTCCCCCACCTCAAGTCGTTTTTTTCCTTGGAAACATCTAAAAAATATGTGATATCCAAGTCTCTTCCCAAACTCATGCCTCTGTTGCAACTAAGTCTGCTAGAAACCCCAAGTTTCCCTACAAAGTGGAAACCCAAAGTTTCCAAAAACCAACCAAATTGTACTACACCCAACTCCACATGATATGTTTCTTGAGTCAATATAGTCAATTCACCCAACTCCACAGATGAAATTCACCCAACTCTGCATTCTCTCATTGCGATGTTGTTGGCGTGTTATTGTTCGGTTCCATTACCTACTATAACTGATTACTACCCACTTCACTTCAAATTTTTTCCTAAGTTTTGAACTCGTGTGATATTTCTACTCCTCCCATACTTCAACCAACTCTGCCATGTCTCCATGCACTATCAACCGCCATATCTCAAACTAGTTGGGTAGCTAATCCAACCATTTTTCCCAATCTATGAGCATGCACATCCTCATTCCTGAACTTATTCTTATATATATGTAACTTCCATCATCCTATTCAATTACAAAGACTAAGGAAAGTTTCCATCCTTGTCTCACTACTGCTTCCATCGTTTGAACATTGTCAAGGAGATCCTCCACAATGTCTAAGTTTTGCACTTCAAACCTATTGGCGCATCCATACTTTGACTTCCTTCTGCAATTCAATACATTCACACACAAATATCAGACCATGACAAGGTCACCCCTCACCTTGTTTCACTATGAAGTCACTCCAAAACAAATGCATTTGCGACAACTTGACTCCACTTTCAACCTCTTGGCATAGTTAGTCAATCTTTGCACCAAGAACTGCATGTCCAGAACGCCTTTTCCACACGACTTCATCACATGGCCATGTTGTTGCATCTACTTCTTTATGCCTTGGAATGGTTAGACCTCACCCTCAACCATGTTTCCCCAAAGCAAGAGAAACACTCATGCTCAAGTAATCTTCTTCATGTTGCAATATGTCCATCCACACAATCCTCCAAATGAAGGCAAGTCCTCAACTCACCTCCTTTCGTGAAGTCACCTCTCTGCAATTCAACATATGCGATGAGTATGGCCAATGTTCCTACACTCCTCAAACCTCCCAATGAACTGTCCAAAGTGATCCAGGTAGAATGAGTCACCTCAAATAACTTCCACACCTTAGGCACGTTCACACCAATACTTTTGCCAACCTCAACCAATGACCCCCATCAGATCTCTGAGTCATCACACAATCATCCACAAGTCACCAAGGTGCACTCTGCCTCATATAATGTTCCATACCAAAGGTGAGAGAACACCACCCAAGTCACTTGGTTTTCATTCTTCCCATTTAGGCTGACTACCAGCAATTCTTCGTTGACTTCCTTGTTGACTCCATCCATATCCTAGAATGAAATTTCCTTGCACCTCCTGCAAGCATCCAAACTTTGGCATTGTCTTCATGACTATCAATTCATCGCATGAACCAATGAATCTGGATAAGACACCAAACACCAGGGTGACTCATCCATCCTCTCAAACTTGGAACATACATACTTCACTGCTCGCTTCACTGCAATGACCTATCCAATGTGCCTCGTCAAAGAGTTAGGAAATTTCCTTAAGCCACATCCACAGTTGCATCCAAATATTCCTAATCCCATGATAGAACTCATCCAATCAGGTTTCTCTAAGTTCTTCACACATTCGCCCAACCAAAGTGTCTCAAACTGTTATAAGACTTCTTTGAATCTGCACCACTTGAGTCACCTTCAAGTATACCAATTTTTATTATTGAAATGGATTGCACTTGAACCACAAGGTCATCCAACTTCCCTTCAAAGAACTCACTACAACACTTAGGAGATGTAAGAACTCAAAACCAACCATACCTTTCCAACGCCATCCTTAGCTCCAACCATGTTCTAAGTCTGATGTCTTGGACTTCTTCTTACCCAAGCCACCGAATCTCTGCATGAACTCCCCTCAATCTCCATTTGCAACTCCACAACCTGCAATACCTTCACTGTGATGCAAGTCTAATTCCATCTTTCCATTTCAAAAATCCTTTTAAGTCCCAAACTTCACATGCAACCGACCAAACTCATCTCCAATGTATTTCCATCTTTGCACCTTGACTGCTTCCACTTCAAGTCACCTAACATCCATTGCCCAACTGTCAAGTCATACTGTTTCTAACTGAATTTTCTAACTCTATGAAGAGTTACCTCATCAGACTGTGGTTAATCCACTCATCCAACAACCCAACTCAACTCGACGGTTGTTCTCGACAATGCACGACATGAAGACTTCATGATGGAAACATGCCCAACCAACTGCCTATCGTGGAGATGCTCTAGGTCACCCCAGGTTGTCCAACACACCCAATTGATTCACCTTGTTGCAACCTAGAACTGCTCCCCTTCGCGATCACCCTATGTGTTTTTATTCTATGATCACTTATGCAGATAGATTTACGAAATGTTGTGTGAAAAATACTACGTTCAACTAACTTACCCAAGTTCTCAGTTAACCCAACAAACTCTAAGCCTAGTCTCACAAGGTGTGCACAATAGTTTTGGCACTAACTTCCATCAGAAATCAAACCAAGCTATTATGTACCCAAACTATCTCTTCGATCAAGTCTACAACAAGTTTTGCGTTGATTTCTGAGATCACCCACCTTGTCTGAGTGCTTTGTTTCACCACAAACTTTTATCTTGTTCTACATAAGGTGTGCACCTAGATCCACCTTCCACCGCATTGTCATCCAAACCTCTATCGTAAGTCTAATGCAAATTATGCGATGAACTAGTTCACTCCAACGAATGATTCACAAAGTTTGTGATCGTTCCCACCGAACCAAATTTGCAACAAATATCCTTCTCAACGGGTGCACCCCACCACAATTGTTCTGACTACAAGAGTGGTGAAGAGCACCAAACTGGTTCGATACCATCTATTGTTGAGATAGTGGTGAAGAGATCACCAACCCTTCATCAAAATCTACAACAATCAATCTCTAATACCATCTATTGTCAAGATAGTGGTGAAGAGTTCTCCAACCCTTCTCCAAAATATTCAACGAATAGGCTCTGATACCATATGTCACATCCCCACATTGTGCCTTACGATCGTACATTTCTTGAGGGTGTGCGACACTATGACGTTTCTCACTTTGATGCTTGAAAACACAAAGGATACTTCGTCTAGACTACGTCTCTTCACCTAGAGCATACCCATACTTTGTTCCAGGCTACCGATGAGTCACACTCCTACTCTAGTGAAACATTTGTATACTTAGACAATTTTTAACAACTTTAACACTTAGTCATATTTAAGCATACATCCATGAACATGAGAAGTCAAGAGAACAACATCAAAACAAATGAAAAACATACACAAAAATAGTGCGGGCGACATGAACTGTGCCTAACAGCTAACTAAGTCTTTGTTATTGCAAAACAGTTACAATATGAACACTACCAACTCAGTTTACAAATTCAGCAAAGTCACATGACTCACCTTACCTCACCAAGACACTCATAAATAAATTTGTCACACCAAGAATTTATAATGCAACCATCTCCACAACATCCTGCAGTGCACCTCGGACGTGCCCTTGACCACAGACTTGTTGTCTCTTCATTACCACAGACTTCAAATATTTCGGTTCTAACTCACACATGCCTCCAACAAAACTGCATTTACAGACTTCCTCAAACTCGGCCCAAGAGAAGCTCTCCCAACTCTGTCCATCGAATCCACCTCAAGGAAGCATAAGTCCTCCCATGTGGAGCGACTTGGCTCCTTGATGGAGCTCTCCCCTCTTCGTTTAAGCTCGCCTCAGAACTATGTAGCTCTTCTTTCTCTCATTATCTTCAAGTCTACCTTCCTCGACTGTGCACCCTTGTTCTCTTATAGGGACTCCAAAGGTCGCCTTCGCGAATTGTCACATCCTTTGGGGGTGTCACGCCCCTTCATGAACCCATGTTTCCAAATGAATCGCCACACCCCTTCACGTACCCCGATTTCCCAAACTAACCAATGCGCTCGTCAACCATTGTTCCCTTTGGGACTTGTTATAGCACAAGTTGTAGGTTAGGCAAAGCCCGACCCAACCACAAAGAAAGTACTACAACTTGGGAATCCTACACCCAATGTGACCTCAATGTAGGTCCTGCAATGCAAGGGTGACTAGGTCACTCTAGGGAGACGATCTCGGTGACCCTAAGGGGATTGAGATGGGGATGGAAAGAAATGGAAGTGAATCCCCTATAGGTCAAGTCTACGTGGTATGAAAGGTGGGAAGAGATGCCCTGTAATTCAAGTAATTGTTTCCCCACAGGTATAATACTTCTTTGGATGATTGTACCTTCCCGAGACATAAGAAAAGACACTTTTCAATGCTATATGTTAGTTTGGTCAGAAATTTAAGATTTCTATCCCTAATATTCAGCAATATATAATAGTATATATCAGCAAGTAAATGGTATTATAATTTGCTCAATAAATCCTAGAGATCAAGCAAAAAATCAAAGAGAAAGACTAGTGAATGACTAGCTAAACTCAAGATGAGAAAACAATATTCTAGCATAAAAATGATAAGGCTGTTGTAAACACTTGTCTGCAGCAAATTATATCAGCCTTATGGCTGTAACATTCAATGTATTACAACGAGAAAATCAGCCACATAAATCCCCTCAAACTTTACCAAATAGTGCATTGGACCAAGGAGAATAAGTGTGCAAATTTTGAGCAAAATCCAATGGTTGATAAGAGAGTTATTCAAGCGAATGAGTTAAGGTTTCTGCAGCACTAATGGCTGAAGATGTAATTTTTTAAAAGCTGCAAGAATTATCCCCTTAATGGGGACGCCCCAGTGGCTATGAGGTGCCCAAGGCACAATGAATACAATCCAATTTGCAAGAAGTAAAAATGACTGGAAATCATGTTTCCCAATGCAATATTTTATTTCTCCAATGCAATAAAGTATGACTAGTTCCCACTATTGGGTTAATGGAGTCAAATAAACAAAGAGCTAGGGAAGCTACCACCTTGGGGGTGTAATCCCTTTTACTTCCCAATGGAATTTTCTCTAGCTAGGGTTTAGGCTAAGAGGGTGTATGCCCTTATACTTCTCTTAGTAAACCCTAGTGTAATCAATGAGATGAAGCATAAAATGATGAAGACTATGGTGGGGGTGTATTCCCTTATACTTCCCACCTAGCTCCTATAATAACAATACTTGACTTGAAAAAATGATAGCATAATAGTAAAATACCATACCATGATCAAGAGAAATGTCAAGATAATCCACCATAACAGCTAGAAAACATCACCCAAGGCTAGCGCTATACTTCTCCATCAAGCATTCATCAATGTAGCCATAAACAAGTGCACGAGAGATAAAAAGAGCCAAGTATAGCGAAAATTTCAGACCAAGTCCTCTCACAATAACAGAGAGTTATGTTTAAAGTGAGATCTTATGATCTCTTATTTATACAAATGTCACCAAGGTGACTAGGGTAAAACACAAGATTAGGGGTCAACAGCCCTAATATTTCCCCATTTACAAAGTAATTCATTTAAAATTCACTTTTGCACACAAGAAAACCCTAATTTTTTAATGATGTCACCCCTTTAGGGGACGTTTTGGCATTAAGAGAAAGTCGTTGGTGTAGGCAGAGGGTGTCTAGGATTTACAAAGCCACATGTCAAGTATCCAAGTTACTTCCTTCATGGTCAAATCCCAATTCTCCTCAAAACGTCCAAGTGCCAATGCATCAACCACACCACCAAACCCTAACCCCCTTAGGTGATGTCATGCCTCCAAAAAAGAAATTTTCCCTCTCCTAGGAAAAATGTTTGACATGTGGGGGCTAGGTTATGTTGTCCAACTCATCTTTAAGGCCTTCCAATTTTGATCTCTTTCATCCAGCATCAAGGCCCTTGGCATCCAACCTATCGTCTTGTAGCCCCATGGAAGCCCAAGCTAGGCATGTTCTCCCAAAATTGTCCACTAGCTAGGTCCTGCAAAGACAAATGACCACGCCCTACAAGGATCTCAAGTCATAACATCATTATAACTGAATACAATCAATAAATAACACATCTAATCATGTGCATCAAAGCTCACTATATCAAACAATTAACTGCTCAAAGACATTATGCGACTTGTCAAGCTTGAATATGGGAGGGTTGACGAGGTGTCCTATTGGGTAGATCTTTCCCTAGGTCAAGGAGAGCTTCCAAGAGATCCCTCTCTAAKCCATGTAAAGTGGATGAAGTGGTTGGGGTTAAGGCTCAATRGGAATAGGGCTCATGACATACAAGGGGTCGTAGTGTCTCATTCATGGGTGCCTTAGTAGATGGTGTGTGGTACCTTCGTTCACAATGCACTTTTTCCAAGATCATCAATTGCCTTTTATATTTATTTCTTTGTATTTTATTTTAATATAACATAGGGAGAATTGAAGGTCACTTCCCTAGCATGGTGACGAAATGATGGTAATGTCACCCACAAACACCTAGTGGAAATGAGAAGGTTGGCTCGTGATGAGACCCCCTTTCTCTCAGCCATGCAACTGAGATCCATTTCCTTGGTTTGGTGATGCAGACCCCCCTTCTCTCCTCAAGGTTGCTTGACCTCCCAGTCAAGGATCTTCAAACTCCTAATCCGAACCGGCTCTTCGGGCCTCGACTAGACCCTGAAAAAAATGACACACAAGTCCCTTTGATGTTACCTACAAGTTCAACTTACCCGCAACCCTGCTCTCTGGTGCTTCGGGAAAAAACAAATTTTGAGTGCTAGCTCTCATGCTAGACTCCTTCTCCAATATGATAACGTGCTATGGTTGTGAGCCAATTCCCTTCGCGACTTCACGCTCCAAAATTTTTATAAGAAGCTTACTCCCTTTTCCCCCGAACTCCAGACTCGTGGAATCACCCAAACCAAATCCACGGTCCACGCTTCCCTGATAGCCAATGACTGTGATCTACTTCAGGACTCTGGCTTCAGGAGTTTCGTGTGTCCCAAACACTCCTTTTCCCTGGAGTGACCTTTACCCAAAGTTTCAGATCAAGCACCATGTGCTCTTCTTAATCGATGGTTAATACCCATCCTTTACTCCGCTTCGGACGACTTATAGTCAACGCTTCTCTTTCTCCTTGCTCCTCCCTCCTGAAGTCCTTGATCTGTTGACACATGTCTTCCACGGATCGACGACTCTTGTGGAGTTCGCTACTTCGCTCTTCGGGTATTTTGTCTTCACTACTCTCGTTTTCCTCCGGAGTACTCTTCTCCTAGAGTATACGAATCTCTGTCGTGTGTACTTCTGGATCAACGGTCCAGATCTACTTCGCTCTCTGCGACTTCGTGAAGAAATCAACTTTTTCTCCGTGCAAAAATTATGGACCTCTACCTTCCAGACCCTCCTATCTACTTCCATGTACCTTCCTTGATACTGACGGTTAGGATTCACTTCGCAGCTCCGGGACTTCGGCAATCCCTCTCACAAAACCGTTTCAAATCTTTGAATATTTGGAGTGTCGAAGGACTCCAAGGCTAAACTCTGTGCAACTCTCCCAGATCTCATGGTCTGGAATGATCTTGCTCCCTCCTGAATGGATCTTGATCGTTAAGTGTGAAATCTTAAAGGGATCCTCCCTATTGAAGACTTCTCGCCACTATCTCTTCTGAGCTTGTTCCTCTTCGAAACTCTAAACTTCTTAAAACTCCTTTTCAACACTTAGTCGAATTTTGAATCTGTGCATGTCTTTCAACAGATCTTCACTCAACTCAATTTCGTTGAGTGGCTCTGCACACTATGCAACAATTGTTTACACTCTTCTACACATGAACTTAGAGATATTCCTCCTGAGCTTCTGAGTCAAAATACTATGTCAACTCACTCCTTGCAGACACTATTCACTTCTTACAAATAAAAGTTCAACTTATCTCTCTCGGGCTTCTGAGTCGAAACATACTCTGTCAACGCACACCTTGCGGACAATATGCACTCCTTACATAAGCTTGTGAAGAGAAACAATTGAAACGTATCTAAACTCTCACATATTCATACATTCAACCATGTAAATGCATTCATAAACATAAGAACAAGTAAATAATAGAGAATTGCAATTAAACAGAAAGCCTACCATTCATTCAGATAAACACAACAATAGCAACACCAAACATTTGGAACAATGCTTCTCTGTTATATTCCTTCAAATGAAAATGTACATGGGCTCATACAATAATGATAAGATTCAACAGTGTTCTACAACAACTACTTTAGCAACAATCTATCAGCAGCTATAACAATAACTTCAGCAACCTCTTCTAAGCAACAATACATTTATGTATACAAAAGAGATCATAGATATTTTCCCTCCGACTAGCTTAGTGCTATCATATCAAATTAAAAGCTTACAACTACTAAGGCTTATTAAAATAAATGTTCGAGACAGACAAATAAGAGCAATTCCATTGGATCTGTACTACAACTAGCTATATTAAAGAAAATGCATCCCCCATCGATCTCCTACGATGGCTCCACTCCTAAATATTAAATATGTTCATTGATTACAATCTTTTCAAAATATTTCATGACATGTTAATTTTTAAATTCAAAATTTCTTCAAAATGCGCATTGGGATGTTGAGTTTTCCTCCACTTGCGCTTTGTTGACGATGCTCTTGCATCATACTCCTCTAGACAAGCATTCATGGAATCATGTCCATGATCTCCTGCACTGAATTTCCATGCTTCTGGATATCTGCTTCATTTACCCAATTGGCATCTTCTATTGGGTGTCCTTTCCACTTTACTAAATACTCAAAATATTTCTTTCTCTTATTCTTCTTACCAATTCTCTGATCTATGATCTTCTCCATCTATGGATTTTCTGCTACAGGCATCTACTTCTCCCATTAGATCTCTTTCTAATCTCCTGATCCTTTTGTTTCATCTTCCCTGTAAGGATATAGGTCTAAAATGTTGAATATGGGTGATATACCCACTCCCTCTAGCAACTCTATCTCATAAGAATTAGCATCAAATTTCCTTAGCATCTTGCATGGTCCTATTTTCTTCATTTTCATCTTGTTATGTGTTCCCCTTGGGAATCTTTCCTTCCTAAGATGTGCCAGAACTTGATCTCCAACTTCAAATTGAATTTCTCTCCTATGTTGATCAACTCTGTGCTCGTATTCTTTACTATTGTTCTACAACTGCTCTTTGATCTGATTATGAAGCTTATGCATTTATGCAGTGAAGTCTTTTTCTCCAACGCTTCTGAATCCATTCTGCTCCAGGTCTCTCAACTCTGATACTCCTCTTGGATTCATTCCATACACTATCTAGAATGGACTATTTCATGTACTTCTATTTACTAAGTCATTGTATGAACACTCTACTTGTTTTAGAATTTGATCCCACTGACTATGATGTTCAGTGAACAAACTCTTCAGCAAATCTCATAAACTATGATTTCCCACCTCAGTCTGTCCATCCGTTTGAGGGTGATATGCAGAACTAAAGGATATCTTTGTTCCTATTTTCTTCCACAATGTTCTCCAGAAATGAACAACAAATTTTGTGTCCCTATCTGAGACAATACTCCTTGGAAACCCATGAAGTCTCACAACTTCCTTGAAAAACAAAATTTCAATGTGTGTTGCATCACTAGTTTTCTAGCATGGGATAAAGTGTGCCATCTTTGAGAATATATCAACTACCACAAAAATGGAATCACTTCCTCTTTGTGTCCTTGCCAATCCCAACACAAAATCCATTCTTATTGCATCCCAAGGCCTATCTGGAATATGCAATGTCTTATACAATCCAGTGTTTTGTTTCTTACCTTTTGTATGCTGACAAATCTTACATAGGTTCACAAACTTCTTCACGCCTGCTCTCATACTTGGCCAATATTATGAATTGTTCAACTATGTAAATGTCTTGTCATGGCCGAAATGTCCTGCTAGACCTTCACTATGTTTTTCTTTCAGCAGATTATCTCTCATTGAACACTTTGGTATGCACAACTGGCAACCTTTAAACAACAATCCATCTTGAATCAGATACTTTGTCCATTGACTTTTGTCTCTAATCACAAGATTTTCACATGTTTCATATGCCTCTTTAAAATCTAGATCATCACAATACAGTTTCTTAAGGTGCTCAAACCCTAAGGTTTTCACTTGAAATTCCTGCAAAATTAGACATCTCCTGATCAATGCATCAACAACTTTGTTAACATTACCAGAAATGTGTTTAATGACAAAAGTGAAATTTTGCATAAGCTCTATCCATTTAGCATGTCTTTGATTTAGCTTCTCTTGTCTGGTTATGAATTGTAAAGCCTGATTATCGCTATACAAAACAAACTCTTTTGGTATAAGATAGTGCCTCCATTTCTTTAAGGCTTGAATTACTGCATAAAATTCTTTGTCATATTTGGAGTGCTTCCTCTTGGTACCATTAAGCTTCTCACTAAAATATGCAACAGGCCTATTATCTTGGCTCAAGACTGCTCCAATTACAACTCTACTAGCATCACATCTTACTTGAAATGTCTTCCCAAAATCTGGCAAGACCAGAATCGATTGTCTTTTTATCTTCTCCTTTGATATCCTGAAGCCTTTCTCAGCTTCTTTTGTCTACTTAAAAGACTTGTGTCTCTTCTTCACCGTATCTAGCATTAGTGTACAAATTCCACTGAAATTTCTAATGAACTTCCGATAGAAACTTGCTAATTCATGGAATCTTCTCACCTTGAATATGCTCCTTGGCGATGGCCATTCTTCGTTTTCTCTCACCTTCTTTGGATCCATCTTCAATTCATTTGAAGAGATTACAAAACCCAAGTAAATGAGTTTTGTCTTCATAAAAGAGGACTTCTTCAGATTTATCAACAGTTTATCCTTCTACAATATTCTCATTACCAATGTTAAGTGTCTCAAATGCTCTTCTTTAGTTTTACTAAAGATTAGTATATCATCCAGATATACAATCACAAACTTACCAATGAAATCTTTTAATACCTCATTCATCAACCTCATCAAAGTACTTGGGGCATTTGTTAAGCCAAATGGCATAACAATCCATTCATACAACCCCTCATTTCTCATGAAGGATGTTTTCCACTCATCACCTTCTCTCATCCTTATCTGGTGATATCCACTTTTCAAATCTATCTTTGAAAAATAGCTTCCTCCACTCAAACAATCCATTATGTCATCCATCCTTGGAAATGGAAATATGTACCTGATGGTGATTTTGTTTATGTCCCTTGAGTCTGTATACATTCTCCATCTTCCATCTTTTTTCGGACTCAACACAGTTGGTATTGCGCATGGACTCAATATTTCTCTGACCAATCCCTTGTCCGTCAAGTCTTGGACTTGTATTTTTACCTCCTCATTCTCTTGAGGTGTCAATCTGTAAGCTTCTTTGTTCGGAAAACTTGCTCTTGGTATTAAATCAATGTGATGGTTGATACTCTTGATAGGTGGAAATGAGTTAGGTAACTCATCCACTACTATGTCAGCAAAATTCTCTAACAGCTCCCGAATTTCTTCAGGAAAATCCTCCATAAAATTACTTGTAAGGACAACTCTTGGTTTCCTCACTACAGAAAACTGCATCTCATGTTCTTTCCTAAATTCACTTAGGATTTCCTTCCCACTCATGAGAAGTATACTTGTGTTGGCTTATTCCTTCACCTTATTTTCCTCTATCGGCAGTAGCATGTGTGTCCTACCATTCTTCGCCAAAGTATAAGTATTTTTTCTCCATCATGAATGACATTCTTTTCAAACTGCCATGGTCTCCCCAACAAAACATGACATACATCCATGGGAATCACATCACAAAAAATCTCATCTCTATATCCTCCTATCTTAAATTCAACTAGGAATTGTTTGGATACCATTACCTGGTGACCTTTCTGAAACCATGAGACTTTATACGGAATTGGATGTGCAGTTGTTTCCAGCTCCAATTTCTCCACCATCTCTGTGGATACTAATTTATCAGTACTCCCACTATCAACTATTACCTTGCATACTCTATCTTTAGTCTTGCAAGCAGTTCTGAACAAACTGTTCCTCTACACCGGTTTTTTAACCTCTGGCTCTGGCTTCAAGAGAACCTTCTTCATCATCAGAGATTTCTCATCTTCTGCACCTTCTGCCTCAACACTCTGCTTCTACACTTCTGAAATGTGAGCTTCACCTCATTCTTTCTTTCTCCCGAGGCATTCCCAAGACATGTTTCATGTCTTTCCATAGGCATAACACTTCACTTCTCCTCCTCTTCCTCTTCCTCTTCCTTGGGAAAAAGAATTTCTACCACTATATTGTATTCCTCGGGAACTTCCTCCTTTTTTTGAATGACTATGTGGTTTTTCAGTCTAACCCTTGGGCTTATGTGCCTTGTCATGGACAATTCCCTTACCTTTGTATGGACTCTTGCCTCTACTTTGTTGACTCTGCTTCCTGGCCAACTTTTCTTCTGCCTTCGATGCCATTATATAAGCATCCTCCATTGTCCTCACTGTCATCATGTTGATTTCATCCTTGATTTCATATCTCAGGAAATTGATATACCTGGAAACCTTTTCCTCATTTCTTTCTCTGTCCAACCCTAATGTTCAGCTTGTAAAACTCCTTTGTGTACTCTTTTACTGTCATTCATTTTTGTCTCAGGTTTTTCATCCTCCTCAACAGATTTATTTGGTAATCCTGGGGTATAAATTTATCTTTCATATTGGCTACCATTCTATCCCAACTCTTAATATTTTTCTTACCTTTACTTCTTATGTCAACCTACAGTTCATCCCACCACAGGTCTGCATGTCCCTTCAACCTGGTGACAACATGCTTTACATTTTTCTCCTCATCGACATATTCATAGTCGAAGTAATTATCCATGGATCTTATCAAATCCAACAACTCTTCAACGTCCAAGTTGCCTTCATACATTGGGATGTCTATCTTTTCTCTAGCTCCCAATTTCACAACATCTTTCAGCAAGCGTTCTTTCGCAGCATCCTCTGCTACAACCTCTTAAACTTCTCTCTCTTCGCTTTCTGCATCACTGACGTCTCCAGCATCAGGTGCTCTCCTTTGCACTATATCCATAGCATCTAAGATTTCACGTAGTTCTCTCATCTCCCTTTCCACCGCTCAATTTTATACAGGTGGCTCCACACATCTCCTAGGTGGCATTGTGTTGACCTTTTCTTCACTCACAAAGAACAATTTGAGGCTCTTTATGGCTCTGATACCACTTGACGCAGACCCCCCTTCTCTCCTCGGGGTTACTTGACCTCCCAGTCAAGAATCTTCAAACTCCTTAGCCGAACCGGCTCTTCAGGCCTCCACTAGACCCTGAAAAAAATGACACACAAGTCCCTTTGATGTTACCTGTAGGTTCAACTTACCCGCAACCCTACTTTCTGGAGCTTCGGGAAACACCAAATTTCAAGTGCTAGCTCTCGTGCTAGACTCCTCCAATATGACCACGAGCTATGACCGTGGGCCAGTTCCCTTCGCGATTTTTCTCTCCAAAACTTTTACAAGCATCTTACTCCCTTTTCCCCCGAACTCCAGACTCGCGGAATCACTCAGACCAGATCTACAGTCTATGCTTCCCTGACAGCCAATGACTGTGATCTACTTCAGGACTTCGACTTCGGGAGTTCTGAGTGTTCCAAATACTTATTTTCCCTAGAGTAACCTTTACCTAGAGTTTCAAATCAAGCGCCACGTGCTCTTCTTGATCGACGGTTGAGAACCGTCCTTTACTCCGCTTCAGACAAATTATAGTCACCAGTTCGATTTCTCCTTGCTCCTTCCTCCCAAATTCCTCAATCTATTGACGTGCGTCTTCCACAGATTGATGACTCATGTGGACTTCGCTACTTCATGCTTTGGGCGGTTTGTCTTCACCACTCTCATTTTTCTTTGGAGTACTCTTCTCCCGGAGTATACAGATCTTCGTCGCGTGTCCTTCTGGATCAACGGTCCAGATCTACTTCACTCTCCGCGCCTTCGCGAAGAAATTGAATTTTGCTCCACGCAAAAATTGTGAAGCTCTACCTTCCGGACTCTCCAATCTGTTGGCACGTATCTTCCTTGATACCAACGATTAGGATTCACTACGCAGCTCCGGGACTTCGGCAATCCCGCTCACAAAACTATTTCAAATCTCTGAATATTCGGAGTGTCGAAGGACTCCAAGGCTAACCTCTGTGCAACTCTCCCAGATCTCATGATCGAGAATGATCTCATTCCCTCCTGAATGGATCTTGCTCGTTAAGTGTGATTAAAGGGCTCCTCCCTATTGAATACTTCTTGTCGTTGTCTCTTCTAAGCTTGTTCCTCCTCGAAACTCTGAACTTCTCAAAATGCCTTTTCGACACTTTGTCGAATTTTGAATCTGTGCACGCCTTGCAACAGATCTTCACTCAACTCAATTTCTTTGAGTGGCTCTGCACACCTAGCAACAGTTGTTTACACTCTTCTACACATGAACTTAGAGTTATTCCTCCTGATCTTTTGAGTCATAAGACTCTATCAACGCACTCCTTTTAGACACTATGCACTTCTTGAAAATAAAAGTTCAAGTTATCTCTCCTAAGATTTTGAGTCGAAATAGACTCTGTCAACGCACACCTTGCAGACAATATGCACTCCTTCCATAAAATCGTGAAGAGAAACAATTGAAACTTATATAAACTATCACAGATTCATACATTCAACCATGTAAATGCATTCATAAACATAAGAACAAGTAAATAATAGAGAATTGCAATTAAACAGAAAGCCTACCATTCATTCATATAGACACAACAATAGCAACACCAGATAGTTGGAACAATTCTTCTATGTTATATTCCTTCAAATGAAAATGTACATGGGCTCATACAATACTGAGAAGCTTCAACATTCTTCTACAACAACTACTTCAACAACAATCTATCAGCAGTTATAACAATAACTTCATCAGCCTCTTCTATGCAACAATACATTTATTTATAAAAAAGAGTTCATAGAGATTTTCCCTTCGACTACCTTAGTGCTATCCTATCAAATTAAAAGCTTACAACTACTAAGTCTTATTACAATAAATGTTCGAGACGGACAGATAAGAGAAATTGCATCGAATCTGTACTGCAACTAGCTATATTAAAGAAAATACACCCCCCATCGATCTCTTGCGATGGCTCCACTCCTACACATTAAATATGTTCATTGATTACAATCTTTTCAAAATATTTCATGACATGTTCTTTTTTAAATTCAAAATTTCTTCAAAATGCGCACTGGGATGTTGATTTATCCTCCACTCGCGCTTTGTTGATGATGCTCCTGCATCATTTGGTGACTAGATGATGGCAATGTCATACCACTAGATATCCATGGACGTGATAGGTCGGCTTGTGATGAGAACTCCTATCCTTCAACTAACCCTTTAATCATTCTTTATTATATTGTGGGTCCCCTTTACTCAAAGATAAGCATTTTATTGCTTTCTTGGGTGATCCCTTGGCGAAGCATCTGAGAGTTTTAAACAAGGATTTTATCTTTTACCCAATTTCAATCCCTCTGGGCCTTTAGCCCCTTCTTCCCATAGAATGAGGGACAACCCCTTCTCGGGTCAATACACCCTAAAATCCCAAGAGATAAGGAAATGGAGGGGAATAATGATGGAAAGTGGTAAGTATGGTCAAGAATGGTACAATGGCTCATTAAGGGAGTTCCCAGTAGCAAACCCATTCCCAAGGAAGAACACTTACTAGGGMACAATGYCAAAGACCAAGGTGAAGCAGGGAAAAAGGCATAATGTCCAAGCATATATCATGAAATCTAGAGCAATCTGAGATACGACGTAATAAAATGGATTAAATATTGAAATGATGCTCACCATAATACTGAATTATACCTCATGGAGCAACGCTCACTGCCTTCCGGAAGCCAACTGATGTGGTGGATGCCATGTGAAAAACTGTGACCATCTATGGTGGTGAGTGGGTTTTCCATCTATGCAAAGGGTATTATTGTCCATGTAGTCTCTTGACACTCCATATCTGCAACCTAATGGCCTCGAGACATAATCTCCTTAGTTATCCACAAAATGGGGATAACAGGGACCGACGTGCCCAACCTTGGTGTGTCCCTCATGCTAGTGTGACCCAATCTCTTGGTTGCTTCATACTTGGGAAATATCCTTGGCGCATCTGCATGCCCAAAGTGCCCACTTTCCCAACTTATGCAACACTTGAGTGTCGGAGCAACCCTAAGTTATGTCTCCTTGAGGACTTGAGCGAGGGTCTCCATGCCCATCTATCTAAATACCTTACACAAGATCATTCCTTCTCTTGGAGCATACTTTTTGTAGTTTAGAACTGAAGATGGTTTACATGCATGGATTATTTTCTAGTGCTCCAATCTCCAAAGGTTTTAAAACAAACGTGTAAGCTATTTCTTAGAGAATCTACACTTCTTGGAACCAACTCGAAGATGAGTTGTTACCAAAGTAGGTGCCCCCTTCACGAAGTGATATCTCCAACATAGACATTCAAACATTGGAGAATACCAAGTTTACATGTTTTCATAGTCTCAAAGGCGTCTTCACCCTCACAATGTGTCTACTTCAATTTTAAATGTGTTTTAACTAAAGTTTGAATAACAACAATGTGAATAATAGATAACATGAAAATCAAGGTCATTGGATATAGGGAAGTATCATTACATTTTAATAATCATATATTTATTAAATTCAATTAATCAATATTTTATAATTATAAAACTTATTAATTATAAAACAAATTTGTTGTAAAAAAACCAAAAATATTAATAAACTAGAAGTATAAATATTTTTTTATAATAAATTAATAATTGATTTATAATTGATACCACCAATGCTATATTTTATTATTGAACCACCAGTGCTTCTCTTTGATACCAAAGTATTGACATCAATACTTTACTTTACTATTGATGTTTCACTATGATGTGAGTGTACCTGCTTCACTTTGGTGTGGGTGCATCAATATTGCTCTTCTTTTAGGTATGGGCACACTTATGCTCTTCTTTAGGTATGGGTTCACCAATACTCCTATGTCCTTGGAGTACTAATGATTTTTAATATGTAATACACATTAGTGCATATTAAATATTTGTGTGTTTTAATGTTTTAAGCGTATTAACAAAAAAAGAATCGTTAAAATTTCTAGTCGCTATATTTTTAATTTAGTGGAAATTCGTTAAAACTTTTACTATCAATTATGAAGGTTTAAGTGAAGATTTTTTTAATACCTTTTCCTAATCTTATAAAACTAAAAACCTCCACTAAAAAATATTTTCCTTATATTAAATTATCATTGATTAAATTATCATTAATTAGGATAATATTTATTTATTTTATTTCTTTCCAACATTAATGTTAATTACCATCTACATATAAAGTCTAATCCAAATCCTAATATTAAAACATACTTGCAACTAAGTGTATGGAAATTACCAATCTCTATGTGTCTTCGTCGTACTCTTGGGTGGTGGTGTCAATCATTTCCATGCATACTAAGTTATGTGAAGTAGATTAGAATATTTAGGGATATTTTTGTTTCAATATGTGGGTGTAAAGGCTTGCTTACTTCAGAATTTTCAAACGGCTAAAAATTGTGGCTAGTCAACATTACGAATAATTATTCTTGTGATAAAGAAACGGTAGAATTGGGTTCATCATTAATATTCCCTCATACTTCAATCTAGTTCTCATCACAAACGTGGGTGGAGGAGGGGAAATTGAAGTGGTTTCGATAAAGGGCTTCAAGCTAGCTAGCAGCCCATGTCTGGAGCCAAATTTGGTAGAGAAACAATTACCTTCAAGATCACTACTACCAATGGGAAAATCATTACTTCCAACAATGTCACTGTCCATGTCTAGAGCCAAATTTGGTAGAGAAACAATTACTTCCAAGATCACCACTATTAATGGGAAAATCATTACTTCCAACAATGTCACTTGTAGCAACTAAAAATTTGGGTAGAATTTTGTTGGGGACATTGAAGTGGTTTTGATAAAGGGCTTCAAGATAGCTAGCAGCCAATGTCTTGGAATTGGGGTTTTGTTGGGGACATTGAAGTGGTTTTGATAAAGAGCTTCAAGCTAGCTAACAGCCAATGTCTTGAAATTGGGGCCAAAATTGGTAGAGCAACAATTACCTCAACGAGTAGAACTTTTCCTTCAAGATCACCACCAACAATGGGAAAATCATTACTTCCAACAATGTCACTCATAGCAACTAACAATTTGGCTAGACTTTTGTTAAGGAGCATATGCATTAATTTGGGAGTTTTTTTATCCCTTCATTAGCCTTTCCATTGGTTTATTGTATACCTTTTACATTTTAGATGGAGGGAGGTTTTTTCCCTTTGGTTTTTTTTTGGGTTATTAATGATTTAGCGAGGCTTTTGTCTTTTGGGTTTTTTGGGGGGATTGTTAATGATCTTGTGATTGTGTGTGATTGTGATTGTGTGTGATTGTGTAATGGATGTTGCGGTGCTTGTGATTTGCTACCCACTTTAGAGTTAATTGTTCTTCAATATGTACATATAATGTCTTGTTGATAATTCTTAATGGATTTTAAGAGGTACAGGTGAATTTTTTCCATCTGCCTTCTTTGTGATTTTTGTAAAACTTTTTTATTATCAAAAATATAATACCATTTGTATATGTAAATGTAGCTATAACATGATGGAGCCATCCGTGTTTTGAATGTTGAAGATATGATAGTATTAAAACCAAAACAAGTGTCTTTCATTGTCTAATAAAATTTTATGTTTATTGAAATACATGTGATCTTATAAAGTTTGTGTGTTAAGTTCTCTTAAGTGATATAGATGTCAAAATAACTAGCATGATTTTAAGAAATCATTAATTTAAAGGAAATACACCAGGTGGATGATGTATCCATACACTAAAATATAAAATGATTTGATTCAACATTTAATTAAGAAAAAAAGAACTACATAGTGACAATGTCTCTATGCCTTTTAGCATTGAATGTTAAAAGAGCGGGGAAGGTTGAGAGAGACATTGAAATAAAAGAGCGAAATGGAGAAAACAAGAATGGACAAGTATCATTTATAGTATCCAATGTAACCATGAATTATGTCCCCAACATATATTTTGGATTACATGCATCTATTACTGTTATACTATCATATTTAATGTTTGAATTTTCTCAAATCTAACACAATTCCAAACAAGAGTCACATAGTGACAATGTCATTGTTCATTTTAGCATGAATATTTAAAAGAATGAAGAAGGTTGAGAGAGACATTGGAATAAAAGAGCAGAAGGGAGGAAGGTCGAGAGAAGAATTGAAATAATAGAGTAGAAGGTGTAAAGAGAAGCTAAAGAGCTATCGAGACATGACATTATATTGTGTAGTTGATTTAGATAGCTTTCTCTTACACTACAACTCTTAAGTAGTTCCTTGCTCATTCTACTTCCTTATCTCATACACTATAACTCTTAAGCATTACCTTGCTAGTTCTACTCCCTTGACTAAAGCAATTGCACAATATAATGTCCTAACTTTGTATCTCCATAGGATCTCTTTTGTCCTTCCGCTATTATTTCAATGCCTCTCTCAACCTTCCCCACTCTTTTAACATTCAATGCTAAAAGGTGTAGGGACATTGCTACCATGCAACTCTTGTTTACTATATAAAGTCACTTTAAATTGAGTTGGAAAAGTAGTGATCATACAAGTCAATCAAATGTTATAATATCCATCGAGTCTAGAATCTGTGCAAAGATGAACATTTGGATGGCATCTTGAGCAATTGCTTCACAAAAGTTGTGGCAAAAGCTACAATTATCTATGTTTTCAAAGTTGTGGCAAAAGCTACAATTATCTATGTTTTCAAAGAAGTGGCCAGTGGGAAGTGGGAAGAGTACCTAGTGAAATGGAGCACCATGAATATACGCTCTAGAAGTTGTTTGATAACTACAATCCATGAGGTTTGGGATTTTCCAATCCAAAATAAAATCAACTATTTCAACACTAAATCTATTTGGAAGGGTATAAAACTTCTAATCAAAGAGGATATAGTGTAGGCCACTAGAATTGGTGAAATGTTATTCAAAAAGAAAAAAGAAAAAAAAAACATAGAGGTTCAGACAAACTAATAGTTGTTATATGCATTTGAAAGATTGTGTGTTGATCCTCAATCAAATCATACATATACTTTTACAATAGAAAATGCCTATAATACAAAATAGTAAAATATAAAGAAAAATTTTAAAAAAACCAAAAAATAAACCACAACATTCAAAGAAGATAAGGAAAAATAATATAAAATAATAAAAGAAACGTAAATTATTACACAAATTTGTAAAGTTGTATAAAGTAAATTCTAACATAATCTAAATTGAAAAATGATAGAGAAATTGAAATTCAAATCAAAAGTAATTAAAATAGATAATAAAAAAGTTTAAGACCAAAAAAAAAGGTGAAGAATAACCCAAAATTATCAAAAAGGTTTTATTTGAAGATAAAGTAATAAAAAGAAGTTAATTTTAAAAAAAAATTAATTAAATAGAGGAAAGAAAGAGGAGAGAGGGTTAAAAAAAGTAAGAGGAAAGTTTAATGATGAAAGATAATAAATGATGGGTTTTCAAGAATGGTTTAGTTTGTAATTGTCTTCATTATTATTAGGTTGTTCAAGTCTATTTTTTTTCAAGGGTTTTCTTAACAATAAGTAAGGAGTAGTGGGGAATTGGTACTAAGATTTTGGTGTGATTAAAGAAAATAAAGTGTTTGGTGTTATGAGAATGTTTAATGATAGTATATTTAGTAAGGAGATTATGAAAAGTACCAATGATATGTTCTTTTAGACGAGTTCAAACAGATCTATTGATTTGGTTAATATGAGATTTTCCACATAAGCAAAAAAATATAGTAAACACCTTGAGAAGCATAAAGTCAAATTTATCTTTAATGATTTTAAGAAATTGCTTTAGTTTTTTATCAAGTTTGAAAAGAGTTTTGATAGTTTTTAGCTAAGATATTGGAAATATGATTAATGATTCCATCAATGTAAATGAGCAAAATTTGCCCTTGAGGTGAAGAGGTGGGGAGCCTAGGGTTCTTGGGTTTTGGATGGAGGATGGAGCAAAAATATATGATAGTTTAGAAAATAGAATAGCCTTTGGCTTGAAGGGAATTAGTGAGGACAATTATTTCTTCATTTAAGTGTTGGGGTACAAATTTGAATGCCCGTAGATATAAGAGTTTTAAGAACACTTGATTTTAATTCGAGCATGGTGGTGATGGGATTGTGCATGAGGATATCTATTAGTATGATTATTTTTTTGGAAGATTTGGTGGGAGTGCGGAGCCATCTAGTTGCCAAGTAACTAGAACATCCAAGAAAGGAAGTGAGTTGTCCTGTTGGGTTTCCATGGTAAATTGAATATGGTGAGATAAGCTATAAGTGTCATCAACAAATCAAAACCAACATTTGGATTTGAGATGGAAATTATTGAGGGCTATTTTTTCAATGTGATCCATAAAAATGTTTGCCACTACGAGGAGTAAAGATGATCCCATCGGTGTGCCTTTAATTTTTTCATAGAATTTACATTTAAAGCTAAAGAAAGTAGATATAAGACGTATCTTGATAAGATTTAAGGTTTCAATGTTAATTAATTTAAAAAGAAGATCAGTGATTCCCAGATGAAAATTTTAATCCCCTCATAATGAGTGGAGTGTCCACTCAAAATATTTGAACATTTCTAAACTTCAACACAATTTATATCCAAGAACTTTATTATAATTATGATTAATTGTAGAAATATGCATACTCTAAGGTGTACAAAGTTTAAATAACCAACAAGCAAAAGCAAATTGATGATATTTTTGTTGAAATAGCAACACCTACGAAGCGATTGTTAAAGACCAAACATAAAGATGATAATGAGAAAATATTTTGTGAAATAGACATTGATCTTTGGACAATCTTCCTTAACACAAGATAAAATGCCAAATGATTGAAACTAAAAAAAGGCAAGTTTTTTGTTTTTAATTTCTACCTTGGTACTATTTTATTCGTATTTTAATTTGATATAAATAGTTACTTGTGCTTTGTCATTGCATCAAAATCATAAAATTTATCTAAAATACACTTGTTATTTGTTAATTAAATCTAGCTCGAGTGATTATGGAATAGAAAGATATCATTTTCATTAAGTAAAATAAAGTGATTTTTTTTAATGTTCCATCTCTAGAGTTTGACACGTTGAATAAGGAATAAATGTTGTGGATTATCAATGAAAGCAACACTAGAGATGGAAGTGGAATTAAAAAAAAAAAGAAAACAACGTTACATTAATGGCTGAAAGGACTATGTTTGACTAAACGTATGGATAGGTGGAAAGAGAAGAAAATAAACTATAATATAAAATGGGGAGCAATGAGCATTATTTCATGGTCATAGAAAACATGCATTAAATAAAGGCCATTAAATAAAGGCCATGAAGGCACGTGTCTCTTTAATGGTTAATAATGTAATTTATTACATTCATGGTTGAAACATTTATCTCATATAATTTTTCTTAGGGTTTACATACCTTTTCTATAGAGGTTAGTTGGCATTAATGAGAATGATAATTTCTACGTTTTTTTATTTGAGTGCATATTTATATTGATTGTTGGTCCATACTTTTCTTTTGGATAAGGAAGATAGAAAACTTCATGGTGGTTGACCTCATCGTGATGGTGGGAGTTCGTTGGGATTTGATTGTCCCACCATCTATATGCTCAATTAACGACTAACTCTCACCTTTGATATGGGTAGTTCCAATAGCCTTTAGTCCCTATAGTTCCATACTATTATTTTGGGTCATGTAGGTTGTATTTTTCTATTTTCAATTTGTTATTCTAAGCTTCTAAATCTTGACTTTGTAGTTTCAAAATACAACCATTTGTCTAGGTTACTTGTTTCTTTCACTAAAGTTCACTTTTTCATTCTTTCTTCTTGATGGATGAGAAGGTAGGATCCTAATCAACAAACAATTTGAATTAGTTTAACCTCCTCCTTCCTTGCATGATTTGAGCTTTTTTCCATCCATTCTAGAGTGTGACATTTAATGGTATTCATTTAGCCTCTTGACTTTGGTGTTTGCCCATCCATTTTGTTCTATGTATTCGTCTCATTGATACAGGAGCATCCTTCCACGTCAGCAAATGCGCCAGCAAGCCAACGCATAGGCGTGCATTGGGGATAGGGAGAGGCACAGACCTCCCCATTTTTAAATTTGAAATATGATCCTATAGGGATTAATGTTGCAAGGTTGAGTGAAAACCAAGTCATGCCTTTGTAGAGGCAGAAAACAAGGTCGCCCTTAATGGCTAACAGGTTGATGGCTCTAGATTCAATTNAGACCTCCCCATTTTTAAATTTGAAATATGATCCTATAGGGATTAATGTTGCAAGGTTGAGTGAAAACCAAGTCATGCCTTTGTAGAGGCAGAAAACAAGGTCGCCCTTAATGGCTAACAGGTTGATGGCTCTAGATTCAATTCAGGCTAGATGGCCATTAAAGAAACTTCAATGTAATAGATGAGGTTAGGTGAAGAGAGGAGAAGCTCGTAGAGCCCCTCTTTTGAAAGGATATTTTTGTATCAGATTTCATTAGGAAGACAAGGAAGACAAGAGAGAGAGAGAGAGAGAGAGAGGAGGAGGATTCTGAGAGAAGGGCCAGAGAAGCTCAGAAGCTTAGAAATAGGAGGTGGAATAGTTCTTTGAGAGAGTTGAGACTCTTTTGTAGTCCAGCCTGCACATATTGTAATCAGATTTACATATCAATGAAAAAGATAATAGTTTTTCCTGCATATGATTGTTTATGTGTTTATGTGTTTCATGAATGTATGTTGTAGGTGTATGAAAAGTTTCATCTGCAGTGGGAAGATAGACTTATCTATCTTTGTTGAGTTTGAGATATCATTCTGGATTCTTTAGGCTGTGCAAGGAGTGCACAAAAAAACATTGGAGGTTTGGTATCCAGTGCAAGGAGTGTGCATCTGAACTTTGTGGAGTCAGAAAAGAATGTGCTAGGAGAGCACACCATAGTGATAACAACTCAAGGGAAACCTCAAGGTTGTTGAATACCTTAGAGGATAAATTGTGCAGAGGAAGCACAAAGAGACAGAGTCACTGAGAACTCTGTAGAGCTCTTCCAAGTGGGCATTGAGCAGGTGCAAGTGTGCACAGGTGAAATCTATTTCGAGTTCTGAGAAGAGAAGTGTCGGAGGAGACGACACTCACAGAGTTGTTGAATACTCTGTAGAGCTCTGTCAGGTTGGCATCGAGTAGGTGCGAGTGTGCACAAGGAGAACTCTCGGTTGAGTTCAAGGAGAAGAGTATCAAAGGAAGATACTCACAGAGTTATTGAACACTCTGTAGAAAACGCTCAGCAAGTTGTGCTTTGAGCGAGAGGTTGTCAGGAGAGCACCAGAACCCTTTGAAGGGAGAAGAAGGGCCAAGACCCTTAGGAGACTGAGTAAATCAAAAATCTTAGAAGAGATAGCGCAAGAAGTGCATAGGAGAAAAACTTATTCCAAGTCCTAAAGCTTAGGTGGAGAAGCACAAGTCGAGACCCAAGCATTCGGGCTCGCAACAGAAGGTTTAGAGGCCGAAGCCTTTGAACACTTACAAAATTTCTCAATCTCGGGAGAATGAATAAGCTAAGGAGGAGGAGCAACAACAACCATTAGATCAGTTGTGGGAAGAAATATGGACTGTTGAATCCACGTCCAGACACCCAAGGGAGCATGCCGAGGAAGAAATAGATCTCAATCGTAGGATCTGAGTGCAGAGGATCAACAGTCGTCCGATCAAGGGAAGGTGCACGAGCCTTAAGCCCTTTGTAAGTGCACAGGAGAACAGGATAGACGAAGTCCCGAAGAAGACAAGGACTATCCATCGTCCAGGGGGATAGGTGGCAGAGGATCTGAGACTCCAGAGCGGAAGTACTTCGGGAGTTCTTGGACAAGCAGAAAGAGAAATCATCGAATAGTCAAAGGTCGAAATAGATCCAGGTTGTTGATTGCGAGGAGACACGCGTCGGCATATCTGATTCTTCGGGTGAAAGCACTCTGGAAGGAATGAGTGTTTAGGAGTTTGAAATCCCGAACTCTAAAGATCCGAAGTGAATCTGGACTGTCAGATCCAGAGGGACGCGTGGCAGAAATCCGTTGTTTTGGGGTGAAAGTGCTCCGAGAGGAACGAGTGCACAGGAGTTGCAACTCCCGAAGCTCGAAGAGCCAAAGAGGATAGCAGTCGTCAGATTAAGGGGGAGACACGCGTCAAGAGATCGTGTGTTTCGGGTAGAAGAACTTTAGGAGGAAGAAAGTGTGAAGAGTTTGAAACTCCCGAAGCTCGAAGAGTCGAAGGAAATTGAGATCGTTGATCGGTGGGAGGTACGTTTCAACAGATCGTGGACTCCGGGTGAAAGAGATTTGGGAAAAGCGAGTGTAGAGGAGTTGAACCTCCCGAAGGCCGAAGTCCTGAAGTGGACAAAAGACGTTGATTTGAGGTGGACGTGTAGCGTCAGATATAAAACTCTGGGTACATAATACTTTGGAGGAAAGCAAAGAGTGAAAGCGTCGAAGCCCCGAAGTAAATATCAAATGTTGATTGAGGAGGCGGTCGACGATCGTTGATCTGGTCTTGGTTGGAAGGCCGAAGTCTCGAAGTGGCCGAGAGCCGTTGATTTGAGGAGGATGTGTGGAAAAAGATCTGTCATTTCAGATAAAATTCACTACGGGAGAAAAAGGAGTGCATTGAACAAGAACTCCCTAAGGCGAAGAGTCAGAGTTCATCTGAGTCGTCTGTTTGCTGAGGAAAGGTGTCAGCAGATCTTCCACTTCGGAAGATAGCCATTTCGGAGGAAGCAAGAGTTGAGAGTTGAAACTCCCGAAGCCCGAAGGGCGAAATCAATCGTAGTCGTCGATTTGGAAGGAGGGCATGTGTCGATAGATCGTGGAGATCTGGGAGTGCATGTGAAAGAAGGTAGAAAGAGGGAAGATCTTAGTCATTGGTTAAGAAGGATCACCATGACCACAGAATCAACGGTAGTGCTGGATTGTGGGGGCAGAAAATGCTTAGGTTTTAAAAATCTTAGAGCGGGCCACAATTGAAACTATGGTTATGCTAAAGGGACATGTGGCAGCTAGTAGTGAATTGCGGGGAGAATAGCGGCGTGGCCTCAAACCACTCTAGGTCATCTCGTAATTGCGTGTTTACGTGAGGACATAACCCGAGGTCACATCCAGAAAGGGGCTAATGGAAAAGGAGCTAGTGCTCACGAATTGAAGAGTGCCAAGAGCGCTAGAGAAAGGGCATGTGGGTTCCACAGGACCTGCGCCTTAGGAGAAAAGGGGGCATGCACAAGTTGATTTGGGTTCAATCAAGAGCCCTAAGAGTCGACCTAACTCAACAAATTGAACGATCCTATACTGGGAGGTCATAGAACCCCCACTCTCTGACGCAGCCCCCCCTCCCCTCCAAGGGATTCTGCAACCTCCCGGTCTAGGATCATTCAATATGTTGAGTTGGGTTGACTCTTTGAGCTTCTGCTTGAACCCAAATCTACTTTCACATGCCCCATTTTCTCCCAAGGCGTAGGTCCTGTGGAACCTGCGGGCCCTTTCTCTACTTCTCTTGGAACTCTTCAATTCGTGGGCGCTAGCTCTTTTTCCATTAGCCCCTTCCTCGATGTGACCTCAGGCTATGTCCTCATGTAAAAACGTGATTACAGGATGACCTAGAGTGGTTTGAGGCCACACCGCTTTCCTCCCCGTAATTCACTACTAACTGCCACGTGTCCCCTTGGAAATACCATGATTTCAATTACGGTCCGCTCTAAGATTTTTAAAACCTAAGCATTTTCTTCCCTCGCAATCTAGCGCTACCATCGAGTCTGTGGTCTCGATGATCCTTCTTGACCAACGACTAAGATATGCCCTCTATATGCCTTCTTTCACACACACTCCTAGATCTCCACGATCTATCAACACATGCCCTACTTCCAAATCGACGACTATGATTGATTTCTCCCTTCGGGCTTTGGGAGTTTCAACTCTCAACTCTTTCTTCCTCCGAAATGGATATCTTTCGAAGTGGAAGATCTATTGACACCTGTCCTCAACAAACAGACGACTCATATGAACTCTAGCTCTTCGCCTTTGGGAGTTCTTGTTCAATGCACTCCTTTTTCTCCAGGACTGATTTTTCTCCGAAATAGCAGATCTTTTGCCATGCGTCCTCCTCAAATCAACGACTCTCGGCCACTTTGGGACTTTGGCCTTCCAACCAAGACCATATCAATGGTCTTTGGCCCCCTCCTCAATCAACGGTTGACATTTACTTTGGGTCTTCAACACTTTCACCCTCTTCTTTCCTCCGAAGTATTCCGTACCCAGAGTTCTGGATCTGACGCCATGCATCCACCTCAAATAAATGGCTTTCATCCACTTCAGGACTTCGGCCTTCGGTAGGTTCAACTCCTCTACACTCTCTTTTCCTAGAGCGCTTTCACCCAGATTCCATGATCTGTTGACATGTACCTCCCACCAATCAACGATCTTGATTTCCTTCAGCTCTTCGGGCTTCGAGAATTTCAAACTCTTCGCACTTGCTTCCTCCTAAAGTTATTCTACCTGAAACACACGATCTCTTGATGCGTGTATCCCCCTTAATCTGACGGTTGTTATATTCTTCGACTCTTCAGGCTTTGGGAGTTTCAAATCCCGCGCACTTGTTCCTCCTAGACTACTTTCACTCGAAAACAACAGATT
>SNQJ01S0011440.1:41542-53265 GCA_010110895.2 Picea sitchensis | reverse complement strand
TTTCAAAAGAGGGACTCTACGGGCTTATCCTCTCTTCACCTAACCTCATCTATTACATTGAAGTTTCTTTAATGGCCATCTAGCCTGAATTGAATCTAGAGCCATCAACCTATCAGCCATTAAAGGAGACCTTGTCTTCTGTCTGTACAAAGGCATGGCTTGGTTTTCACTCAACCTTGCAGCATTAATCCCTATAGGATCATATTTCAAATTTAAAAATGTGGAGGTCTGTGCCTCTCCCTTTACCCAATGCGAGCCTATGTGTTGGCTTGTTGGCGCATCTATTGATGTGGAAGGATGCTCCTGCATCACCCACCCACCCCTTGATATATCTCAAGAAGGATATCATTGTCCCTATTGTGTCTTCATCCATGCTTTTTTTCTTCACTCTATTGATTATAATATTCTTGGTCATGCTATGTCACTTGTGTTCATTTAGCATAACATACCTCACCTCCTTGCATGTAACCATGTTTCTTTCCCAAGCCTCTCCTCGCTGAGTGCTTGGAATCTCTACCCAAGTTTTTTCAATTTTTGAGTTGTTCTTTGAACTTGGTTTGAAGTTCTTTATCCCTAACCAATATTTTCTTCATTTCCTCAATCATTGTGTTTTCCTATCTAATATGCCCCTCCTCTAAATCCAACTACCTCTCTTCTTAGAAGTGATCTTCCAAAATTTTTATGTGTTTTGAAAGTGTTGGTTTTCTAGATTTGCTCCTTCAAGGAATAACTCTAAGGTTTGAATTGCATTTTTTTTACCTTGGCATTGCATTTTGATTAATAGATTCTCTAACCCCTCCTTTCCCAACATGATTACTAGGTCCTAAATGGTGTCTAGGTCCATGCAGTTGATGAATTGCAGTTCATCCATTGTTGTTCTCGAGGCTTTAGTTTATTTCCATAAAGATAAATTGGTCACCTCCAATGTTGGATGTAGGGAGTGGTGGTCAATCTATGGGGGCCTTTGGTTCTTCCTTTTTCTTATGTCATGAGGATTTCAACATCAATGYCACTACTTTCCCTTTCCTTAACTATTTTGTCATGGAAGATATATGTGGTCATGGAATCAAACCTATCAACCTCCCTTATTGATCTGTCTATTCATGTTTCATCTTCAATAGTCCTGATCTCTATTTCAATATCCTTAGATACACCATTAGAATCTAGTTTGTCTTCTTCATTAACCCACTGACATTTTGCAATACATTTATGACATAATCATCTTTGTATGGAGAGTCATCATCCCATTAATCTAACCTGCACTCATATAAACTATGGTGTCCATCCATGCCATGATCAACATCCTTTCTATCTGCTTGATGTTGCTATAGGGACTCTAAATCACCACTCATTGAGGTAAATTCTTGTAAAGTTCTTACAAATTCTCATATTTAACATCGTTAAGTTATATTATAAATTGACAACATAAAAATTCAAAAAATCTTTCAATTCTTTTTTATTCTAATCATAGTTAACACATGATTGATAAAAACAAACTCATCCTTTAGTTGAAACTCTACACTTACACTGCCCTCCTCACTGTTGTTGGGATTTTCAGCATGAACAAAACCCCATACTTATTGTCATTTAGACCAAGGTTGACATTTTCACCATCATAGAGGAAGAATTCCTCCAACTTTTTAATTAAATAGATGTGTCTCTATTTCATAGTTGATAATATATTTATTATAAATGCAAATATAGAGTGATGGTTAAAGGCATTAACTAATCAATAATTTTTTTCAACCTGTACACGCATTCTCTTCACATATATTTATGATTGAGATGGTCATGGGATTCAGACAATCTCTCGACCTGGCGCATCTAGTAATGGTTTGTTTTTAACGAAGTTTCATAAAATTTTATTTTTAAGTGGATAGTGGGCCATGGTAACCAAGTTATCGAGGAGTCGTGGGTTGAAAGAGTTTGCTTTACCCCTGCATATAACTTTCATGTGATTAGTGTAGTTATAACGGTAATAATATTTCTGTATTTTGTTTATTATTTTTTAATTTTATATAAATATTTGATATTTAATTAAATATTGATGATGATGATGATGATGATGATTAACGTTTACTGATACCGAATTGGTTTATCGGACCTTAAGAGGTTAAGGGATTACTTGCAAATATTTAGAATTTTGTTTCTGTGCTTGAAAAGAATTAAGAGAAGCTTTCCAAGATCACCATAATTTTGTTGAGTTAAAAGGTTAGGAACGTTGATAGTGTGACAAATATTTTGAAATTGAGATCTACTATGGGTATAGGCTGGACAATCTAAGAGAAAGTGATTTTCATCTTCTACCTTCTTAGTGTCACAAAGGTGACACACTCTTTCATTCCAAGGCGTTTTAGGAATTGACTAACACTCAGTTTCTCTATGGAGCAAGTGAAAATCCGTTCTTATCTTAGCAAGGCTTATTTTTTTCTTTACACTTGTCAAAACAGAGAGATAATTTTGATATTCTAGATTAGGGTTGATTACATCCTTATAATACCTTAATTTTCTTTTTTCATATAACTCTTTATCACACCACATTTTCTCCTTAAATTTTGATTTAATGATATTTTTAATAGTATCCTTATTCTGCAAAATGGTGTCTTCCATGATTCCCCAATAGCTTAGCCAACACTGGGCATCTTTATGCCATCCTCGCTTGAGTTGAAGGTGGTTACCACTGGATTTTGAATAAATTTTAGGAAGCCTCTTGTCTTCCATGTTGTTTAACTTGTTATTATACATTAGGTATCTAGTCATAGTCGTACTCTCAATGGGGGAAAGACTTGCCTCTAACAGGAGGATGAGATAGGGCGTATTTCCTTTAATTTTGAGATTATATGTTACAATTGTTTTTTGTATTTTCTCTATCTTTATCCTAGATTCACGAGATATACTACATCCCTAGACTTTGCATCCATATAGAATAACAGGTGTAACAAGAGTCTCAAAGAGGAGTTTCTTCTTATCCCATATCCAAAGATCGATTGATCTACAATTGTTTTCAAGCCCATAATAAGCTTTCCATCCTCCAATAATCATTTTCTCAATGCTATAATTCCAGTTGAGCTTGTGGTGAATATTCGTTCCAAGATATTTGTATGAAGTCACTTCCTCCAAGTTGTTGTTGTCATATACGAAGGTATCATAAGTGGTCTTATTAGATTTAATGATCATGACCTTAGTCTTGTTAGTATTTTTAAAATTTGTTATTTCTATTTTTCACTTTTCATTGGTGGAGTACATCGATTTGACTAAATAAATTTGATTTGAGCACTATTTGCTAGAGATAAAAAAATAAATTAAAATTTTAAAAATATGTTTTTTCCAAAAATTGTCATGAATCAATGGTTGGGAGAGTGACAACATCATGATGTCATGGCTCTAACCTAATATTTCCTCCATTAAATCCTTCCAACGAGAGTTCACCATGCATTTACCATTTTCTCTGTGTCATGGAATTGGCAATAGTCAATGGTAGACTCCTCCAGGTAGTGGTACCACCACACAACTCCATTAAACCTGACATTTCTTCGATTAATCCCTTACATCGAGAGTCCACCATGCATTTACCATTCTCTCCATGCCGTGGAATTGGCAGTGGCCTTCTATAGACTCCTTTGGCTTGTAATACCACCACACACAAACCCTCAGATGGTTTCTTGGCCATTGGCTTCTATCTTCTCCACTCTCACTCTATACAATGGATTTTGGGCATCTGCAACACACATCACCACCTAACCCTCGACTAGAGAAAATAAGACAAAAAATAAAAAATGAATGAATGAAAGAGGTTGAGTGATCAAATCCAATTGAGGTTTGATATGCTTCTTCCTTGACTTTTATGTTCTTATCATTTCCCTTGATTGTGAATGAGTCCAAGACATTTTTCATCGATTTTCTATCGTAGCAAACCATGCATGTATTTATCTATCTAGTCACCATTTTCTATAGGTTCCTCCACAGGTTTTCTAAATTTACTTCATCAATTGTAGAGCTAAACCAAGTCTTTATATCTACACAAAGATGTGTTTGTTCAATATTCTCTTCATTTTCCCAAATATTTATGGTAATGGCCTTTGTTTAGCTTAAAATCCCACTTAGAAGGATGCTACTATAATTTGAACATTCAACCATCCACCCACTTCCCACTTTTGGCACCACACGAAATTCCTTCAACTCGAACAAACCAAGGAATTCCTTCAACTCGAACAAACCAAGCCCTTTGATGGCTATTATTCCTCTTGGAGTAGTAAATATTGAGATTGCATGAATTTATACAAGGATTATACTCCTGAATAACACGTCTAGTCAGAATCCCTTTCCATTTATATAAACAATGAACTCTTTAAAGTCGCATTCAACTTAGTGGCAATGCGAAGCATATATGACACAATTGGGCACGAAAATCTTAGCCTGCAAGATGATAAGAAAATGCCGCAGGGAGAAAGTTCTAGTTGGAGTTGTCGCAGTTGCAGCTCATTGCCCAGAAGGCACCTCATTGAGCTGGGCACCATACCTCTTGAATTTATTCCTAGATGACTGCAAGGATGCGCAGGATCTAGGCACAGAGTTTCACTACACATGGTTGATCACATTGATAGCCTTCATGGGATGGAAAGAGCCAAGGTATGTAGTGTTTTGTTCCAGACCCAAACTGAATCAAGGAGCGAGATATTTTTTTCTCAGAGCCAGGCCAGAGTCAAGGAGAAAAAAGGCAAACAGGGCCATCTTTGAAGAATACCTACGCGACCTACAAGAATACATATCCAAGATGTGGAGAATAACACCAGAGGGTGTCAGGTGATATGGGGCCATCACCAACTTCCAGGCCACATGACATGCAATGTGGATATAGGCAAAGAAGGATCCTGATAAACAATGGCTACAGATGCGCTACTGCATCACAGAGGGTGACATCGACATGGTCATCAATGAATGGGACGATGAGTGGAAGACTCCAGTCCTTACCCAGGAATTACTAGACAAAAAAGAAAAAGAAGAGGCAGGGAAGGAAGAAACACAGCCTCCGGAAATCCAAGTGCCCAAGAGATGAAGAACGGGCCAGGGAAAGACAACCCAAACAGACGAAGGGACAATGAAGACAGGGACCCAGAAGTGGAAAAAGGAGAATACACAACTGAGCAAGGAACAACAGAAACAGGCTGAGGGAACACAAGAGACCGCAACAAGTCCCAACCAATACGAAGCAGGGACAAACAAGATGCCAACCATGTAGACGGGGGGCGTATGGAAGAAAATGAAGGCGTAAAGACCGCCTACAGAATATATGATCACGGAGGATGATGGGGAAATGATCACCTGAATGGTCCAGGATTGTCTATCCGAGAACTTCGACCACGCTGCACATCATAGAGACAAGATTCAACAGGAATTGACATACATGCGACAACTCCTCAATAAAATTGGGGAAGGTCAGACAACAAGCAACAGGGGAACATAACCATCAGCACCACAGATGGAGGAAAGCATGGAAGAAGAAGAATGATATCCAGTCCACTCATTACCACACCCGAATGAAACATTCCATATCACACCCTGTATGTTGCGAATGGATGAGATTATGGGGCAGACACCCCTGAAGGACTTAAGCCAGATCCAATTGGTGTTGAAACGGATGCCAACCAGAGCTCTACACAAGTTGCATGTTAGCTTAAACCACGAGGTACAGTCTCGAGCACATAAAGACTTAGTCGAATTGAAGCGAGCAACAAAGAAGAGGGACGCACTGGAAATAGTCTACAAGCAGGCTAAATTGAAGACCCAGGAGGAAAGGGAGAGCATAAGAGGATTGGAGCAGAAAGTGGCAGGAACTTATGAGGAGATTCCATAGGCCACGCAGAGTGATGAAATCACAGCAACAGAAAACATTGATTGATTTGTGCAGGAAATTGATCAATACCAGAAGGATATCGAGAATCTCCGAGAACAGCTCATACCAACCACTCCACTAGCAGTCAAGGAGTAAAGGAAGTAGGAAGCAACAACGCAACAACAGGTCAACACAACATCGGACTTGTTCAATAAAGAAGCACAACTTTGGACTTAGTTAGAGGAGGATCAGCAGGTCCAAAAGTGGGACAAAGAAGAGGAAAGGATCAACGCAATGATCCAAGATCTCAAACAGATGCAGAAGACAATGTCAATCACAGAACGCGTCAAGGGAACATAGGAAATGAAGAAATTGTAGGCAGAGCTCACTACCGTGAAAACACAGAAACAGGAGCGACATGCTCAAATGGAACCGTTGCAAGAATGGGTAGCAGAAGTCCTTGCACAATCAGAGGAAGCCAAGGCACACGTAACACAGACCCAGGCATAGTGCGTGGAACTGGTCAGTGATGAAATTGCAGTCCAGATAGTGGACATACTCAAGGAGAAGATTGTGCAGGTGCAGACACAGGCAGCGGAGCTCAGGGAAAAGTTCCAGGCGATCACCAAGGATAGGTTTCTCGGGACGAGCCACATGTTAGTGTTGTGATCCTATTGGAGGTAGGCCAAAGGCCAAAGTGGAAAATCATGGCATTTTTGGGAAAGAAAGCATGCACAATCAAAGCGACGGCTGGAAGGAAACACAACACACGTGCATGCAAGGAAAGCAACAGCTGGAAGGAAGAACAACACGCACGCATGGGAGGAAGACCTAATGACGGTAGGGTTAGGGTTTTGGTAAGGTATTATAAATGGCGGAAGAGCCTGAAATGTATAAATATAGATACTGAGGTATCATAAGGGGTTGGTTTCGGAGTATTATTATGTTATTGTAGTTACGCATGAGTTGATGCGATATGTAATGTTTTGTTGTAAGACCTATTTTGTATAAGTTGTTGAGATAGAGAGGAAAAGGGAGGGTAGATCTTGAGGGTTAGATCGCAAGTTGTGGATCCTGGTACGATCTGGTCCGCCTCGTATAAATCTTACCCCACTGAGAAGAATCATAAGCAGGTGGCACTGTAGATGCAGAAAGATTATAATAAAAGAGTTGAGAGCCAAATCTTTGTGGACATAGCCGAGGAGGGGTTGAGCCATAGTAGCATCTGTGTTGTGTGATGAATGAATGCATATCTTTCCTGTCTTCAATAGTTATTATTATGTTGAATGAATGAGTTATTTTATTGCTTGTTTAAGTGCTTTTGCGATAGTGAGGGAATAAGCCTATGGATTTATTGCATAAGTCGTGAATAACAGTATGTTGCATTGACAAGTCATAATAATGGTTCAATATTTAGCTCACTTATCTCACACTTAATCCTAGGCTGTAAAAACTTGAGTCTTACAGCCACCCATTAAAGCTATCTTGGGTGAGACTGCGCAACACATTCTATGTGTTGTGTTGCCTTCTGGTTTACCAAGAGGGCCGATAGTTTTAGAGGCTTTGTTGGAAACCCGAAAGACATGAACCCTAGGTCAATACAAACTCAAACAGTATTGAAGAGAAGGATAGCCAACAATTAGCACACCTATCAACCTGGATGGGACCAACTTTAGCTAGTTCCACTAAACAATCGACCACACAGTTGACCTCTTATCTAATCTTTGACTACAGACTCAAACTAAAACTAACATGTCCACGTATAAATGCATCACGCTAAGGTCAAAATGCCCTACACCAAAAACCAATGCCACAATTTTGATAACGAGCACTAATAATTCCAAACAACCAAACCCTCAACGCATTGCACACCCACAAATTGAGACAAAGCAAAAATAAAGTTCAATGGCCTACACCTTGCTTTTGGTGAAACAATGAAAGTAGTGAGTAGGATACCCAAGACCCCAACCTAGAAATGGCATCAATAGCTCAAGAAACCACACCAAAACATTAAAATGCCAAATCTCTAAACAAAAAGATGCAAGAAGAACATGATAAATAAGGCAATAGTTCAGGTGCACAAATGAAACCTCATTGTAACAAAGCAACAACCCAAAATTCCACATGAAAACATTAAGAAAACTAGAGCTCCAAACTAATAGCCACAAGAACAATGGCAGGGAACAACAATAGAGACACTCATACAACCAAGCCACAATCGACAATTCCAAATAATCACATCCCTATCTCATTGCGCCCTAACTAATAAAAACGAAGAGTAATGACACAATAATACACATGCAAGCATTAAAGAAAACTAAGCTCCAAACCAATAGCCATAAAAACAACCCCTGAGACACCCACTTAGCAGAACTACCACCATTAATTCCAAACAACCATACCCTCATCTTGCTACCAAAAAAAGTGAATCCACCAACATGCAAATGGAATCAACAAATCAAGAATCAACATGTAAGCATTAAGAAAATCATAGCTCTAAACCAATACCAACAAGAACGACAACAGAGATGAGTCCACAACTCACTTGCACAAGTCAAACCTCAACACCAAACAGAACAATGAGCTCTCTTCTTCTCAATAGCCAACCATTTTCTTCTTACCAACAAGCCAAATGGAAAAAGAATAAAAACACAAGATACGTAGGTGACACGGAAAATGAAGATTCCTTTGCATTCAGAGAGCCAAACACACCAATGAACCCTCTTCTTCTCAACAATGAGCTAAAAAAAAAAGTAAATTGAGATGCAAATGCATGGATGACAAAGAAAACACTTCCACAAATAATGCATGATGCCTCAAGCAAGAAAACATTAAATCCATTGTCATTTCTCCACGTCATCATTGTCATTTCTCCATGTCTATCATTTTCATTCCTTATCACCCTTGTCATTCCTTATCACCCTTCATATTAATTTGTTTTTAATTAATCACATCAACCCTACCATACAACCATAGACAAGAAGTTGATTTTTCAAATTAAAAAAATAATGAAAGAAAAAAACCAACACAAAAACTCCGAAATCGCCACGATCAACGACGCCGTCCATCTTGACCGAGCAATTTCAACACTTGAGGGTTGGAGGAATAAAAACGAAGAGAAGCAGGCTCCATACGTGAGAGGGACTGATAAACAAAAACAAAGAGAAGACAAAAAAAAAAATAATAATAATAATAATTGCATCATAATGGATGTATAAAGTGTATGAATAGGGGCTTTAAGTTAAGTGGAAACCCCAAAAATAAATAAAAGGTGACGGCATGGGCAGAAATGTGCGGCTATGGAGTCAAATTATATTTTGTGTGTACGCGCGCCTATATAAATGAAAAACGTGGGGGGCAGATATGTGAGTACGTGTCACATTTTATTTTATTATATTAATATTGAGCAAATTGCAAATATGCATTTATCTATAAAAACATTAACTAATGGTGACTTGGCTTCCCTGGCTTGTACACGTTATCATTATGCATTTTGCCACGTGGCTAGGTAAAGGATCGAGATGGGTTTCAAGCCAATCTCTCGAGATTGTGAACTTATAATGCGAGATTGTGTTCTTTTAAAAACAAAATGTTTTACTTTCTATTGATATATGGAATAAAAATTACATAAATTTTATTATTAAAGAAAAAAGCTTGTATACCTAACCATTATTCGATAACTATCCTTATCATCATATAAAATATGAAGTCATGAAGTGTTAAGAAGTAAATGCATCGATAAGGTTGGATAAAATAGTGTATACAATATAAAATAAAACAAATATATTAATCAACTATAACGAACTAGCATATCCTATATCCAATTGTAATTGTTGTTGGTATAGTGTTTGTGTTGGGAGGAGGGTCTTTTTGCTCATGAGTTTGAGTATTTGGATGAACTAAAATTGTCTCTCATCCATTGATGTCTTGCTTAGTTCCTTTGGGAATTTTAGTTAGGGGATTAGTGAAGAATTTATCAAAGCATGAGAAAGATTAAGAACTTAGGGATTAGTGAAGAATTTATCAAAGCATGAGAAAGATCAAGAATTTAAGGTAGAAACCAACTCATGCATCATTTCTTATACTTGAGAAATGCTCGACTAAATATGTGTGGAGAGAAATACTCAACAAAATCTCTAGAATGAGCTAAATTGGTTATTGCACTACTACAATGTTGTTTTGCAGTGTCACTGCATCCCTCAAAACCTTACATAACTTTTTTTTTTAATTTCACAGGCATGTTTTGCATTTTGGCGACATGTTTTTTGTGTTATATTTAGGTAGACTTTATGTCATGGATATGACACAAACTCAATGCAAATACGACATGCACTCCCTCTTTGCATCAGAATAGTCAAGGCATGGTTGACACAATCTCAATGCAAATCTAGAAAAAGGCAAAAATAAATGATACAAAAAATGAAGATTGTGACACCCTACATATGCACTTATATTATAAATTAAAAAAAGAGGGTCCCCTCATTTCATTTTCACATGAGGGTGTGGGGTAGAGCTTCTTGGAGGTGAAAGGGATTTGTGGGGGCACTCAACAAGAGAAGGCAGGGGAGATATATGGGGAATCACCTAATCAAAGGTAAGTTTTTGTCATTCCACTCCCAATTTTTTTTTAAATTCGCAAATTTAAAATAAAATGGGATTTGGGTTTTGGAGATGGAATTTATGAAAAAAAATATGTTTAAGGAATATCTCTTCCTCTCCTTCTCTCCCTCTTCTCCTTCCCTTCTTTCCCTCTTTCTTCTTCTCCCTCTTCATCTCTTTCCACTCCCTCTCACTCTTCCCCTCTTACCCTCCTCTTTTTCTTCCCCCCTCCTATTGTAAGTTTTAAACATCTCCAAGTTAAGCAATGCATATATATTCTTAGGAAAAACAAAATATAAACAATAGCACACACAAATACACTCAATACACATAGATTTACCCTAGAAACCCTTAACTAGGGAAACTACCAAAACTTAGAGCCACACCTCTCTCTTCATTATTGTAATGACTTCACTATTTTATTCATAGAAAAACCATAATGAGAGGTTGAAACTACATTGTATCATAATGTCCAAAAACTATAAACAACAAAAAACCCAAAATCCAAAAACACTTACCGTGGGAGTTAAGTTGGTGAAAGGATTATGGGAGCTAGGGAGCTTAGTTAGTACATCAACTTTACAGGGCCATAATTTTCTCATACGAAATCTCTTTGGGGTGCTCTTTATCTCATTGGAAAGATCTTGATAAGATTTATAATAAGGAAGAGTCCAATCTAGGAGAAGCCTTTGGGTTTTATCCTACTTGCAATGAAAACTCCAAAAACATTGTTTAGGACCCAAAAAATGTGCAGGAAGTTTAAGGCCCAAAAATTGTTTTCATTTGATTATAGGGTTTAGGATTTGTTTTGAGATAGTGGCAATATCGAATGGCCTCCAGGATCATCTTTCCTTATTCTTCCTCTTCCTCCTCCTCCTTCTTATCCTCCTCTTGTTTTTCAACTCGAACCTACTTCCTCCTCTCTTTCTTCTTCTCCCCCTCTTCCTCTTCATTGTCCCCTCTGCTTTGGGGAAAAATCCCCCTAATCAGGGTCGAGTGACTAGGCAGATCAATGACACCTTAAAAGACAAAGTTACTCCTATTCTACCCAAATCCAACAATACCTAATGATAATTAAGGAAAGAGAGAGTAAATCAAGGTACACACCTTTAGTCCTTTCGTTTGTTGTAGATCCTTTCCTTTTGTTGTTCAATCTTGGATTACAGGCCTCCTCCCAATGTTGTCCTGAAACAACTTCAGAGAACAATATACAACAACATATGCATAGTCACCAAGATCATTTAAAGGCCTAAATATTCATGAAATCAATTTAGAAATATAAACATGAAGA
>SNQJ01S0011440.1:27925-41492 GCA_010110895.2 Picea sitchensis | reverse complement strand
GGTCGAGTGACTAGGCAGATCAATGACACCTTAAAAGACAAAGTTACTCCTATTCTACCCAAATCCAACAATACCTAATGATAATTAAGGAAAGAGAGAGTAAATCAAGGTACACACCTTTAGTCCTTTCGTTTGTTGTAGATCCTTTCCTTTTGTTGTTCAATCTTGGATTACATGCCTCCTCCCAATGTTGTCCTGAAACAACTTCAGAGAACAATATACAACAACATATGCATAGTCACCAAGATCATTTAAAGGCCTAAATATTCATGAAATCAATTTAGAAATATAAACATGAAGACACATAGATTTGGGACAAGAAGATTCTCTTTTATTGAAAACAAGATGGTAAGATACAACCTTAATCTTGCCAACACCACTCCACAAACCTCGCCTAGGTTCCTCTAATTAGACTTCAAGTGCACCATTCCCAAATTTATATTCTCACAACCAACATGCCAATAGAAGGAAATGGTTGGATTGTATAAGGAGGATGAATGATTGGGAATGTTGAGGATAAAAACTCAGAACATGATGCAAATGCTTGGAATACAAGGGAGAAATTTTGGCAGAGTTCACTTGCCTCTTCTTTCATATGTTCAAATGAACCCCCCCCCGGGGGACCTTTTTATATGGAGAAATGATGGTTATTCGGTTGTCAAAAGGGCTACAGGAGGTCAAATGGTTGTGCAACCCAAACTAGCTCATAAACTCCGTCGGAAAGCGTAAATTTTTTCATTTTTTGCAACTTTTGAAAGTACATGCAGGTTGTTAGGTATGCAAATAACGTATGTACGCGTACTACATGTGTATCAGGGCACGTACACCATACAAAAAGTTATTTTTTAAGAGGAACCTCAACAAAAGTGGTCAGAAAATGTGCAAATCAGTAGGCCAATGTCAATAGTGAATAGCAGTGGCATTTTGAGCTATAATAGATGCCCCCTAATGTGTGAGGTCAGAAGAGAAACTAATGGTCGAAATACATTACAACATATTTAATAAAGTGGGAAGGCACCGAGTCGAGTGAGCCCAGACGAGTATTCATGAACGTGTCATATGCAAAATAATAACAATGATCACCGAGGTGGGCATACCCATGCTCGGGACAAACTAAGTGTGGTTGTCAATCAATTACACTACATATCCATGTCATATATAGTAATCATGGCTACATGATTAATATGTATGCCAATAAAAATTGTAGCCGCGAATAATACACATCGGATCTACATCTCAAAATCATCAGAAGATATACAAATACAATGTCATATGAATCTCCAGGAGTCATCAATGCCTGTAGTTGGAGATAATAGCTTCATGACTCAAGCACTATCTTCAAGATCTTCAAAACTCAGGTAGGAGTATAATAGGAGTGTAAGACTCACTACCCTGAGGTCTTCGTCAAGGCATCGTGAAAATACTGGACGATCTCGAACATCAGGCATGGAAACTCATTGATTTTGAATGTAGACTTGACAGGACTCTCAGGATGGCCGACTCATGCAGGTCAAGAGAATTATCGCAGAATGATTGACTCGGGTTGTAATACTTTCTCTTGGACAAGAGCACGACATATGAAAAGACTCAAGAAACATGTTATTGACATAAGTCTGTGGCACAGGAGGCACCACAAACTCTCCATACATTTGGAAGAGTAACCAAACGAAGAAGGATGTCTCTATGTAACGAGAACAACTTCCTAAGGTCATACTAAATCCCAATGCTCGTAGAACAAACTAAAGGATGTGATTTGTCTAAGGGTGACTAGATTGTTTCTAGTAAAAGAGAATGTTTCTCGTCCCCTCTTTTTGGAATATTTGATGTTTTTGTCTTTTTCATATATTTAACGAGCTTGAAAAAAAATAAAAGAAAATTATGTTACAAAGGAGGAACGAGTGTCGCGGGAAAGAAAACTAGTTCCAAGCGCATGGAACATACTGATGCTTAATTCAAGGAGACATGTGTAGGATAGGGACACTCGGGGAAATTCCTCCATGGGTCAGGGTGTCAGATCACAAAGGAAAAAATGTTGAAAGGCTTGCACCTAAGCAATGCTCTAAAAGTTCAGCAACAACAAAATGGAGCTAGAATTATGCCAAAGATGCAAGAGTGAGGCATGTAATGTGATTACGGATTGACACAATGAGACTCCTTCAATGTAAATTTTTACAAGCCCAGAGAAGGTAATCTCGACGGTTTTTCACATTTAGAGAGTCTAGAAAATTAGTAAAACAAGACTCCACAGTGGTCTTTTTCATAAGTTTAGTCTCCAGGGCCTTAAAAAGAATAAAATCATACCAAGGAGAACTCTTCTGGTCACTAGGGCCAGAGTATTCGTTTTTCGTACATAGTCCAGTCGGTTTGGAAAAGGGTTAACCTTATACCGAAAGGATGCCTCTTCAAAACCTTTTTAACGAGTGTGACAAAGACAAGATCACTCGGTTATCTTTTCAATTTTAAGGAGTCTGAAAAGAGCTTAACTAACTCCCTCGTCCTTTTTCATAAATTTAGTCCCCTTAGCCCAAAAATGTATAAAACATAACTTAGGAGAACTCTCTCGGTGAGACGTGTCTCCCAAGGTGTACCTTTTTCCTGGTTAATCTGTTGGACAGAAAAAGGGGTAAACTTATGCCAAATAGATGTTCCTTCTAGACCAATTAACGAGTGTGAAAGAAACAAGGTCACTCGGTGATCTTTTCCTATTTAGGCAGTCTGAAAAGGGCTTAAAGAAGACTCCAAGGGTTTCCTTTTCCGTAAATAATCTCCAAGGCCCAAAAAAGTGATAAACCAAAACCAGGGAGAATGTCCCTTTTTCTCAAATTTAGTCCCTCGGGCCCGAAAAAGGGTTAAACTTACACCTAAGAATACTCTCCTAGCGAACCGTAGCTCCTAGGGCATACCTTTTTCATAAAATTAGCCATCCGAACCAAAAAGGGGTAAACTATCGCCGGACAAATGTGCCTTCAAATTTCACTTTAACGATCATGAAGGGAAACAAGATCACTCGACAATATTTTCAATTTTAGGGAGTCTGGAGAATCTTAAAGGAGACTCCAAGGGGGCTCCTTTTCATATGTAATGTAAGAGAGGCCAAAAAGGGTAAATAATCTCTCGCTAGATGTCACTTTCATGGTTTAAGTGAGCTTGAAAGAAGACAAACTTTTCTCTACGGGAGTCCCATGGGTATAGGCCAACAAAAATATGAAGATGAGGATGAGGCTTCAACACAAAGTCACGGTGGGACTAAAAGGGACTCCCAAGCCTATAAAAGACTCATAGCATAGACTCCAAAATGTAGCACAAAGATATACCTAGGGAATCCATGGAGAGGAAGGATATAACACCTAAATATGACACTTCTAAAGCAGCATGGAAGGTTTTGTGTCGTACTTCGGTGGGATCAACCCTATGGAAAAGAAAAAATCATCAATAAAATGCAAAATGCAAGGTGGTATAAACCTACCCTATATGCAAATGGAGAAAACACAACTTCATCACGGGATGATACAAGTAGTACCCATGCATTAAAAAATATTGAATCCAAAGCATATAAGACATTTAAACAACCAAAAGATCACCAAGAGAAAAAAAAACATACACCAAACAAAAAATAGGGAAGAATTCAGGAAAAAACTATAGGTCAAAAAAGTGTCAAAAAGTCTATAAATAGAGGTGAAAGGGGTCATTTTCACCATTGCAATTTGAAAATATCCAAAAATAGTAAAAAACCTCTTTCTTCAATCATACATTCGGAGAGCAATGATGGATGAAAACAACTCATTCTTGGACCAAGTAAGTACCCCTCTCCTCCTCTTGTAATTCCATTCATCTTTTCTGATTTGTAGAGGGATTTTGGGGCTACACGCCCTAAATTTCCTCACGACTGTGTGTGTACACGTGTTGGTCATGCTCAACGCGTAGATGTACATTGGCTTAGATACCCTCAACAAGCATACATACGTGATTGTATTCAAAACAGGGCGTGTACATTCTCAAAAAAGTGATCAAACAAAGGCACTAACTCCCAAATTGTTGCATGATCCAGGATGTATGTGTGTTGGAGGGAGAGGGAACATGAAGAAGTAGACCAAATGGTCGAAGAGGACCCAACGGTCTTGGATACACTAAAACAATGTGGATTGTGTAAATTCTTTCGTTGTCCTTTTATGAGAGCCCAACCGAGACTACTTAACCACTTGATTGAGTATTGGAACCCTACAGATGCAGAAGCCTTTATGCTAGAAGGCCAATCTTTGACACCAACCACTGAGGACATCTACTTCCCGACCGATCTCTCTAGGAGAGGTGAGTGAGTGAACTTTACAACTTTCCTTCCAGGGCCATAGAATATAGCCCACTATGTTGACATGTATTGTGAAGCCGATATAGAGAAAGTAGGCTCTCAAGTCCCTATACAGAAGATTGAGAATATTAGCTTGAAAGTGGTGTTATACATGATTGGATGGATTACTGGATTTGTTGCTCTTCATCAAGCCTCTCGAGCTCAGATGCATTGTGCAGTATAGTGTCTACAACCTATGATATTTGATTGGAGCACTATCTTGCTCAACTACATGAAGATACAACTAATAGAGTGTAAATTGAGGAAGAAGAAAAACTTTGGATTCGAGGCAGTACTATGTGCATTCTTCTTTGAAAGAGTGTCGGGCATGAGCTCGAAGGAGAGTGTGTGAGGTCACGTAGTATCCTTTCCATCATTTTGTAGATGGGTCACCTTGATTCCTCGCCAACGAGCAGGGGGGCACGTGATTCATACGATGACGAGTTCTTCGACTAGTGGAAACGACAAATTCCTGCCATCGAGGATTATCCATATGCGGGGATTAGCTTCTTGAGAGACCCCAACATGCCTATGCCCCCTATGGAAGCATGTGGTGAGATAGGTACGTACTATCATTTTTTAATTTTTTAATTTTAGTATGAGAGAGAAAAAATGTTTTTGGTAACATCACAGTACTGACTCAAAAACCTGTTATGTACAAATGTGGGACTAGTGTGGCCAACGGACTTCCCCAGACTAGGAAATGTCCTTGAAAGAAGACCCAACCAGGAGGAGCCATAGCAGAGGCAGGGCCATCGTCAACAGAGGCCGAGAGAGTACTGAGGCAGGTAGAGAGCAACTTGACATACCTCACCCATAACGTGCCCATAGCAGAGATCGAAGATTTACCACCATCTATGCAGTCTCATGTAGTAGGAGTACCCAGGGCATGGGTCTAGTTGTTCCTGCATCAGGCCAACGTCATAGTTCATTATAGTAGGGACAATAGGCTTAGACCTTATATTAGTATTGGACAACATGTGTTTCGGGGAACCCATTTTTGTATCTCTCTTATGTATTGAGGGCTTAAGCCCGATGACGTATACTTGACACTTTTGATTCTTACGACCCACATTTTGTACTTTGACATCATTTTTTGAAACGCTATATATATTTATCTTTTTTCCTTATGGAGTAAATGAATTTTGTACAAATATATTTACATGCGTGTGTATGTGTATGCTTCTATATTTATATATGTGAAAGATGCCAATCCAAAACATGATTTGCCCAATGTATCAGTTAATTGATTAGAGCGTCTAGGAACATGAATATATGTAATATAATCAAAATAATGTTCCAAGAGGTGTACCCTAAGGAATCCTCGGTACAGGGTGGGATTGTGGACATGGTACACTCCATTTAACTGTGACACTACCAGTTGAGCATTTAGATGAACCCGGAGGTGAGAAATACCATGTGACAAAGCATCACGTAGCAATTCTATTACAACACTATACTCAACAACATTATTGGTTGCTTCTCCTAGACAAGAACCTCCAAAAGATATCAATTGGCCAGTGGGCGTGAAGATTCCCCAAGTTGTGGAAGCAAGCCTCCAAGTGTGTCGGTTGGCACCGTTCGTGAACCCAACATAAACCTCGGATTCTTTTGACATCTGCCACAATGCAAAAACACAATAAACTACACTTCCATAAAACAAAAAGATACTAAAATATATAGGTAAATATATACACTATTTATAAGAAGTCACACTTAGGTGACCAACCTAATCATAATACCTCTTTATCTAAAGCCCATTTTTGGGCCCAGACAACACATTCCCTTCAAAGTCAACCAATTCATAAGCGCCTTTTTCCAAAACTTTCTTTATAATAAACGTTCTGAACCACATGGATTTAAACTTTCCTTCCCCCAAGGGATATTTATCTTTATCATAGACCAAGACAAGATCACCTTCGGAGAAAAATCTAGGGTGAACTGACCGATCGTATTGACACTTGATGCGATGTTTATGAGCCTCATTAGCCAAGGCTACATCCCGACATTGTTCATCAAGCTTCTCTAGATAGACAAGATGTTCTTCAAGCATAGTTGAGTTGGGAAGTAGTTTCACTGCCACCTTGAGAGAAGGAATATGACACTCTATAGGAAATATTGCCTCCATCCCATAAACAAGTTGGAAAGGATGGAATCATGTCACAGTCTTGACAGAATTTCAGTGTGCCCAAAGTGTTGAGTATAACATCAAATGCCAATTCGACTTGTACGAATTGATTTTTCATTGGAGAATGGTATTAAGAGAATTATTGACATCCTCCACATGACCATTCACTTATGGATAATAGGGTGACGAATGTTCTTGTTTGAACCCTAGATTTGACATTAACTATGTCATCGTCTTATTTTGAAAGTGACTGCAGTGGTTAGTGACAATATATTTTGGTATATCGAACCTATAAATGATTTGGTTGAAAAATAAGAGTGTCATCATTTCCCCGTCATTGTTAAACGTTGGCATGGCTTCGACCCACTTGGTGAAGTATTCTACTGCCACAATGATATAACGATTTCCCCTAGCAGAATCTAGGTGGCATGTAGTGAAATCAATTCCCCACTTAGTGAAGAGGCCAAGGACAATAACATGAAACATAGAAGCAAGGTGTGCCCGCATATTTCGAGAGAAGATCTGACACAAGTGACACTTCTTAACCGCCTCTATAAAACATTTAATTAACGAGGGCCAGAAGTATCCAACAGAAAGGATTTTCTGAGCGGTAGCCAACCCATACAAGTGATCGTTGCATACTATAGTGTGGCAATCATTTAGTACAAGCTCATATTCCTCATGAGTCAGACAACGACAGAGAATGGAGTCAACTCCTCAATGATACAAAGTGTCATCGATGATAAGATAATTTCGTGCTTGATGGTGTATCTTTCGATGCTCATCACGAGAAGCAGAGAGGGGACACTTCAGGGTCTAAAGATACACAAGTATATCTCCATACCAAGGGTCAGAAGACGTTATAAGGAAGAGATCTCCATTGATCAACGACTCTTCAGGTGAATATTTTCCACTCTCAATCGAAAGTTTCGATATTAACTCTGCAAAGACCAAAGATTTCTTAGAATTTGTCGAAACAAAGTCCAAAGCGAATTCTTGAAGAATAACGATCCACTAACTAATCTTCCCACCAATGACCCATCGTGTCAACACGTACTGAAAAGGATTAACGACGACCATGATGATGATCTTACGGAGTAAAATATAATGATGAAACCTTTGGACAACGTGAACAACTGCCAAGGCTAGTTTCTCAACATGGGTATAGTTGAGTTATGGTCTGACTAAGCCTCGACTAAGGTAGTAGATAATGTGTTCCTGGAGCACATCATCCTTCTATACCAAGACCATACCGATGGTGGAATCTATTGCAGTTAAATATAACCATAAATGTTTTCCATAATCTAGACGGTTGAGCAGAGAGGCAGACATCGGGGCATGTTCCAATGCTTCAAAAGAGCGTTGAGTTGCTTCATCCCAAAAGAATGGGACCCCTTTCCTCAAAAGACACATAAACCCCCTAGTTATTTTGGCATAGTTAGCAATAAATTGTCGTAAGAAGTTATCTTTCCCTTGGAGACTCTGAAGTTGAGGAACTGTGTGCAGGTGAGGCAATTGAACTATTTCCTCAACCTTAAGAGGATCAACCATGATCCCTTTGTTGGACACAATAAACCCCAATAAACGTCCTGATGTAATGCAAAAACAACACTTGTTTGGATTCAAGTGAATCTGGTAGTAGCGACACCTCTCAAAAATAAGTGGAAGGTGAGCGGTATGATCAGTTCTCTTGCGAGAATGTGACACAAGATCATCAAGATATGCTTAAACTATATGTTTAAGGTCGTGAAAGGAAAACGACATGGACCGCTGGAAAGTAGCTCTAGCATTTTTTAGGCCAAAAGGCATTTTCTTATATGCAAAGGTACCCCAAGGACATATAAAAGAAGTCTTATGTTGATCCTCAGGCTTGATCTAAATTTGATTGTACCCTAAGAAACTGTCCATAAAGGAAAAAACTTCATAACCTGCATATTCATCGATAATATGATCAGTGAATGGGGTAGGAAAGTTATCTTTAGGGCATGCCTTGTTTAGATCGCCAAAATCCATGCATACTTGAATTGTACCTTGCTTCTTATTGATAGGAATAGGGTTTGACACCCATTCTGTTAATTGAACTCGGTAGATGAAACCGGCCTTAATCAATTTCTCTACCTCAACTTTAATGGTCACTTCCTTTCGAGGGTTGGCAAGGTGAAGCTTCTGCCAAACTGGATTGGCATCGATATAGGTCCTAATTTTATGTTTAACAATACGAGGGTCAATGCCTGGCACTTCCTCATAAGACCAGGAAAAAACGTCACGAAATTATTTAAATAACTCAATATACACTTGAATCTCCTTGGGGGAACAATCCACTCCGAAAAATACATTTTTTACAACGCTAGGGGTTTGGGAGATATCAATTGGAATCATCTCAGCTATATTCGACATGTTTCATTCGGCATATACTCCGTGTGTTTCCAAAGGGTTAACAAGGAGAGTGACATCTCCATTCATGATCGAAGTAAACTCTCCTACTTCCACTCTCCTAAGCTTGGGTAAAAAGTATGATCTATGATGAAGATCATCCCAAAGTCTTTCCAGACCCATCATTGCCTCTAAAATCGCCTCGTTAGAAGGAAATACCAAGTCCAAAGGATCGTGCGAAGTCAGGCCCAAATAGGCTCTATAACATGATCTAGCTCTTGAGGGGGAGTTGGATCATAGTTGGTTGAGGTTTTTTGAACAATATTGTATGCGACCTCAACTGTGGATAAGGGCATAACCATGTCATGATATCCTACCCCTTCCATTGAATTCAAAGGGGAAGGTAAAGTCCACAGATAGTTGAAATAAGTCATTCAAAATGAATTCACTTGGAGAATCACAACCTTAGGATGATAAGGGATAGCCGAAATAAACTTAACATCATTCAAAGGTGGTGGAAAGTCAAAAGTGTCCATCAAATATGGAAACAGTCCAGCACCTAAGTTGACATTACCTTACTGCAGGTTATCAATCATTGGGACTGTGGATGCCCCCAATGAAGGGTCAAGGTGAGAGAAGGAAAATTGATCAATTCTCGCTATCCTACATTCATGAGGAAAGAATAGTACTTGAAAGATGGTGGATACTATCGTTGTCATTGTGTAAGTCCAACTTCGCCCCCAAAAAAGGTTGTAGTTGAGAGGCGCGTCGACTACTTCGACCTCAACACACACAGTTTTTCCCTCCAACTGCACGAGGAAGGAGGGGATTATGCCATGCAGTCGAAAAGAATGGTCGTCAAATGAGATTAACAATGTAGGAGATGGAGACAACTCGATTTGACCAATATCCTTCCAACATGCCAACGACATAACGCAAGTTGATGCACCCTCATCTACCATCATGCAAAAAATATTTTTTGTCAACGATTTCATGGCGTAAACCACTACTATATGGAAGGTTACGTTGTAAGGTAAATGAGGCTTAACATTGGAAGGGTAAAAAATGATAGATCCCGAGTGAACTAGCTCAACATCACCTAAAGCAGACAATAACACTTTTCTCTGTGAGGGGAAACTCTGGAGGACCTCTAGAGAAGACATCGCACAAGGGGTTTTCATAAGATATTTAATGACATGGTAGTTCTAGGCAGCCCTTGCATTTGGATTATGAGAATATTTCTTAAATGCACCTTTGGGGATTCCAGTCATTATTTCTCCCATGGTCTTCTTGATATGAAGAGGAGTCGATCGGTCAAGAGATTATTTTCCTTTATCAACAAATTCAGGTGTTCCATAATCATGGGCCCTGGTCTAAATATGAGCATATTCTCTCATCATGTACACATTTACGGATCCGGTGTTAGAATTAAGTGTGTAGGCACCCCAATTTCCCCTGGGCACATTTGTGGATGAGAAAACCTATGTCAAATTCTTCCCGTGAGGGAAAGGGTTAGTTAACATAGCAGGTTGTTGTTGTGTAAAAAGCTTCTAGGTTTCCTCAATTTGAGGACATTGATGAGTTAGTTGGTCATCCGTGCAAAGCTTACACATGAACTTAACCTTCTTCTTTTCATTTTTTCCCTCACCAGCATTGTTAGCAACCTTTTTATCATTACCCCCCTTACCCTTCGTGCCCTTTCCCTTTATTTTCCCCTTGGTTGGTTATCCTTGGGGTTTGTCGTCTGCACAATGTGTACTTCCGATGTGTGGGTGGCGGGGGCAGTCGTACTAGAAGTATTGTTGGCAATAGTATGTTGTAGCTACAATTGTTGCATTTGGTTAGACAACTGATCTGTGGGCTTGTTTTGTGTTGAGCCCGCAAAACCATCGGCATGAGGCCCAAACTTTGGTCTGGTCAAGTCAAAGGTTGACCATGGTGTGTCTGGAAGAATCTTGTAAAGCATGTCGGATTGCGAATAAATCAATTCCAGCTGTTAATCCCTCATTATAGCCTCTTCCTCATAAAACACTCTGGAAGTTGGGATGTCTTTAGAAACACAAGGCACCAAATACTTCAGGAACCACTCAAGAAAAAATGTAGGAGGGACCTTTACTTTAATCAATATCTTACGGAGATTCCATTCCTGGATATTATCATAGATATGGACAACATTAGTCTGCTCGAAATTTGCTAGAAACTCATTGTCGGCATCGTATCTCACTAGTAGTTGAAAATGGTTCAAGAAAACCATTGTCAGATCGTTAAAGTAAGAGTACTTTGAGCCATCGAGCTCAATATATCACTTCACGGCACCCCCTATGAGAGTGTGTTGAAACAATCACAACTTAATAGAGTCATCATTCAGCGAATTGGAGGAGCACCACAAGTGAAAAGTTTTAACATGATCGCTCAGATCTTTGCCAGGCTTGTCTTGAAATTTTGGAATATCTGAGGGAAACTTATTTGGCATAGGAGGCCAACGTGGATCATGACAAATAGGGTCGTTTAACAACCTTGACAATTCTACAAAATGAACATTTTCCAAAAACGGTAACCTGGGTTGTGACAGAGTTAAAGGAACAAATGAACCTGGATATTGGTTGGCACCAGGTTGCTAGGAAAAGGTTGCCTACTGACCAGGGTTCTGGTAAAAACCAGGGTTTCCTTGGCAAGTGCAAGGGACCTATGCATTAGTCTGCATCGTAGATGAATTCTAATAGTTTGATGGCATACCTTGAGTGGGGATTTCCCCCTGCATGGTATTCCAAAATCCTTGGTTGAGGTTTCCCGAGCCGATCCCCCTGGTATAGGAACTGAACCTTTCTTGGGGTTCCACTAGACCTAGGAGGGATTTCTTCTGATCGACATCCCTTGCAAAGGTATATAACCTTGCCCAATATTTCCAAGACCTTGAAAGGAATTTGTTCCTGCCATCATTTTTTGTGAAAGTACAAATCCTTGCATAGTGTTGGGTTGATTGAGAAAGGGGTTGCCCCCTAATTAAAATGTTGATGAAGAGAAGGTGTTATTCCCAAAAGCACCAAATAAGTGAAAGGAATGGACCCAACTAGATTCATATAGGACTAAGACCTTTGACTCCCTCCTCTAAATAAGATAGAATTGGCATTGGGCCTGGATGGTTATTGAAAAGCAGCTCCAAGTGAGGGGGAATATGACCCCCATCGCAAGGGACTACATTGTATGGAGCAAAGGCGCCCATGAAGGATCCTTGCAAGGGAGCATTAGAACTCTCTACCCCCAGAACAATAGTCTGTAAAGTGGAGTAGGTTAAATTCAAACTCATGTCAAAACATGAAATCCCACATGAGAAAGGAGCTTTAGACGTGTTCTGTATGGTAGAAGTATGAACAATGGTTGAAGTCGTAGTAGATATTGTGACAATGCCAGAAGTGGTAGGTGTTTGATAAGAGGTATTCCTTGTAGTGGAAGGTGGGGGAGGAGGCATGGTGCCCCCTCCACCTGCATTCGGGACAGGAGTATGAGGAATCTTGGTAGGGGCAACATCATTTGCTTCCATAGCCAGTCGCCTAACGAGACGAAAATCAAGAGTAGTCACCTCAGGAGGTACTATCTGAACAAGAATTGGAACTGACAGGTAAGTTATTGGAGGGTTCCATGGCCTAACAAAGCCTTCGGCTTCGAGGTATGAAATGTGAGTTACCTCATGTGCAAGAGTGTCTCCTCTAGGAAGAGGATCGGGCACAATTTTGTGTGGCCCATTAGCTTCAAAAGAACCTTCTTGATCTAACCTTCGCCTTAGTGGTGGTTGGGGTGGCTCCACAGTTATCAGCGGGAGGCCTTGGAGCCTGCGTGAATGGCAGAGTTGTTGATCTTCCACTTTGTGAAACAATAAACCAACACTCTAAGGTAAATCTAGGGAGAAGCACAGAGCACAAACTAAAAATTCCCTAAATATAAATAAATAAAACAAGAGATGGGAAGGAATAACAGTTACGCCATCCAACACTAGAGAAACTTACCGGTGCAAGTGTAAATCAAACAAAGAAACACCCTCTGGGTATGCTCTATGAAGCGTGGTCCGATGTATGTCCTAGGTACCGCGGTATTCCCCCCACAGTCACCTGTGTGAGTACCTATAAAAGGCAACTAGGTTTCCAACTCACAGTCGGTCACCAAGCGGGTACAGTCGACAATCGGGCTTATCGTATGAGCAGGATAACTATGTTTCAATCCTTTCAAGGGTATCGAAATCAAATGGTTTGGAAGACAACTAAGGATCCTGAACAGATTCGAGGTCCACGAATCTTCCTAGTCATATGCAGTCAGAAAAATCCCAAGAATGACCCTCAAATATGATCCCCATTATGCTTGGTTCATCTTTAGAGGGGTCATCTCCTCTTCCTTTCCTCACGCGACCTCGTGTTTGGCCCCTGTGTCAGAGGGGGGTCCCGGCTAAATTTTATGACACTAGACTTCAACACTCCCTATCTCATACTCTTAAGTTTGTTTAGTGGCCTTGGAGAGTTTCCTCTCCACACCTAATCCAAGGCCCTAAAGCCTAGTCTAATTGGTATACCCTGCAAATGAAAAAGTCTAATTGATTTTAACATTAAGCGTTAATTTTAGTGGCTTGATTACTTAGGGGTGCGAAAGTGAAACTCGTGATATTATTTTAGAGACGAAAAAGAGGAGAATTATAGAGATTTTAGAACATTGTGCTTTAAATGTGAATGAAA
>SNQJ01S0011440.1:12898-23917 GCA_010110895.2 Picea sitchensis | reverse complement strand
AGAACCAACACCATATGTTATAATCATGCGCCAAGTGTACAGTTTAATCCGACATGAAATCCAACATTTAACCAACGATCTGTCGTGTCAATCAAACGTTTTAAACCAATATTAATTCGATCATGCCAATACATAGTTTGAAAATATGATAGTTCAATGTAATATCAACTCGCAAAACAATGCATCAAGCATCGATTTTGAAATTGAAGTCCAAAAGATTAATCAATGCGCCTTTGTGAAACTTAAACCATTGTCATTATCCTCAAATCGACCTTATAAATTTACAAATGCATTTGTTGCATATTCAAATGTTTATATTTCAAAGTCTTTAGAACATTGCAACCAAAAATCTCACATAATCAATGAGTCAAGAACTCATAGCAATAAGGATCAAAGCATATAAGACCAAAATCGATCATAACCTTTATAGGATCAAATGTAACCAGTAAATATTCATGCTAAAAAGCTTAGTAATCAAACCGATCCAAATGCGCAATCAAGGTAAGAGTAGGCCAAAGGACATAAGTTTGAAAAAAATCTTTTGCAATCATGTGATAAACCAATGCTCAAGTGTCTTTCGGAAAAATCAATAAAAGACGACGACAGTCCAAACAATGAAAGAGGCGTTTTCACACTTTCAGTTGTGAAAACTGAATCGGAACCAAATTGCAATTGTCGCACGAATGAAACAAATGTCTAGAAGCACAATGCGACGATGATTTGTCGTTAATGAGACAAGGGGTGTAGGCAGCTTTTTTTAAGAGTAATTAAAAAAATGAATTGGCTACCAACAGTCCTACAAATGAATATTTGGCTCTTTTCTCTTAAAATGAAAACTTTTCAAAAATCAAACCAAGATCCTATGTACAACCTATCATACAATGTTTTTTTTCATTTTCAATGAAATGCAACTACTCAAGCCTTTTCGAAAAGAAAGTAACAAGGAACTTTGGGTTAGGACTTCTTTTCTTTTATAAACACAACCTAAGATACTACAACCAAATGAACACGCAAAGAGACATGCAAATGCGGTTAAGAAGCTTCTTTTTCTTTTTGCAAAATGAGTACAAGAGAAAGGGAAGAGAAAAAAGTTTACACTTAACTACATTTTTTTGAAATTTTTATATGCTTTTGAAATGAGAACAACAAAACAAATATTTTTTTTTTCTTTTCAAAGAATACCAAGAGAAAAGGAGGACAACTAAGAGATTGACTCATGTCCTAAACCACTACCAAAAAGCATGGATTCACCAGAATCCAAAGGAGAACCTAAAGCTTAAAAGCACACCTTCAACCTTGATAAAAGACAAAAAGAGACAAAGAAAGTTATATAAGAGGATTTATTTACAATTCCATAAACAATCTGAGACTTAAATCTTGTCCAACAATAGTGAATAGAGGTCTTTCGCACTCAAGAGGACCTGAGAAACCAAAGGTTTCCTGGAAGAAATGAAAAGTTTTTGAAAAAACTCTTCAAAATAACAGACACGTGTGTTGTGCACAAGCAACATGTGTTTGTCTGTGGACTGGGTTAAACTCATGAAGCGGGTGTACACGGGTTGGGTATAGACCAGGGTGTGCATATGACTAAAAAATCTCAAAAACGAGATAAAATTTAGAGTGACCATCCAGATCAGGAAAACTGGAAAACACTTGGAAGGTGACGAGAGACTCTCACAAACTCAGAAAGCACAGAAAAAAAACAGGAATTCAAACAAAAAATAAGATCCTAATAAGATCCTAGAGAGCTTCCCTAGTGGAGTCTCCAATTCTACTTTGGCRAAAAATTCCCCTAATCAGGGTCTAGTGACTAGGCAAAGMAATGACACCTTACAAGATAGAATTACTCCTACTCTACCCAAATCCAACAAGACCTAATTATAATTAAGGAAAGAGAGAGTAAATCAAGGTATGCACCTTWWGTCCTTTCGTTTGTGGTAGATCCTTTCCTTTCGATGTTCTCTCTTGGATTACAGGCCTCCTCTCAATGTTGGCCTGAAACAACTTCAGAGAACAATCTACAACAACATATGCATAATCACCAAGATCATTTAAAGACATAAATATTCATGAAAGCAATTTAGAAATATAAACATGAAGACACATAGATTTGGGACAAGAAGATTATCTTTTATTGAAAACAAGATGATAAGATACAACCTTAACCTTGTTGATACCTCTCCATGAACGTCGCCTGGGTTCCTCTAATTAGACTACAAGTGCACCATTCCCAAAGTGAGATCCTCACAACCAACATGCTAATAGAAGGAAATGGATGGATTGTATATGGAGGATGAATGATTAGGAATGTTGAGGATGAAAACTCAGAACAGGATGCAAATGCTTGGAATACAAGGGAAATTTTTTGACATAGTTCACTTGCCTCTTCTTTCATATGTTCAAATGCCCCCCTCCAGGACCCTTTTTATATGGATAAATGATGGCTATTTGGTTGTCAAAAGGCCTACAGGAGGTAAAATGGTTGTGCAACCAAAAATAGCCTGTAAACTCCGTCGGAAAGCGTGGAATTTTTTTTTATTTTTTGCAAAGTTTGAGTGTACACGCGGGATTTTAGGTATGCAGATAGTGTATGTACGTGCATTACATGTGTATTAGGGTGTGTACACCATACAAAAAGTTGTTTTTTAAGAGGAACCTCAACAAAAGTGGTTGGAAAATGTGTAAATGAGTAGGCCAATGTCAATAATGCATAGTTGTGGCATTTTGAGTTATAACACCCTTCTGCTTCCTCGTCTTCATCTTCTTCTCCCCTTCTTCCTCCCCTTCTTCTTCCTCTTATTATTTTTCCCAAACACTCTTTTATTCTTTCTCAAAATTATCCTTACTCTTTGTCTCATCCCACTCATGTCTCCTTTTTCTTCCCCTTCTTATCCTCCTCTGGTTCCCCTCCTTCTTCCTCTTACGTCTTTCCCCCTTCCTCCTTCTCCTTCACTTTCACCCTCCTCTTCCACCTTCTTCTCTTTCATATTATCTTCCCTCTTCTCTTCTCTTATGTCCCCCTTTTCCCCTCTTCCATTCTCTCCCCTCCCTTCCTTGAGACTTGAAAATACCTAAGGATATCTTTTTCATATGAATGAGATAAGTTTTCAATGAAACATTGTTGAACAAAATTTGATCATGAATATATTTGTGTGTATTATGGATTGTGTTACTTGTCTACACTCTATTTTGGTTATTTAATTTATGTTGTAATTCATTTTCACTAAGTTTGTAATTTTGTACTTACCTTGTTATAGATATGAGTTCATGTGGATTTGAATCTTTAGGTCATGATGAGGATTACATGACAAAGGATAGGGATAAGTAAAAGGGTAAAAAAAAGGTAATTTTGGATATAGTTGGAAAAAAAAAGGTGAACATCGATCAACTATCACATATTTTATTTTATTTGAGGATTGAATCATTGTGGATGGAGAGCCCTCAAATCGCTAATGAAGTCTCTCATCCACTACAACTAGAAATACACTGCCATGAAAATAGAAATTTATGTTTTCATTGGAGTATCATCCCATTGATTAAGAATTAAAGTATGTCCTAAGGAATGGTTACAAAATAATTGTGGAATATTTACATCCCATGTATGAGGTAATTAATTGTTAATTATGAGTTTATTTTTAACTTACATATAATTTGAATCAATCATTCATTGATTGAAATATATTAAATTATTCCTAATTGATGATGGCAAGGGTGACTCAAAGGAACTGAAGGATATTGACAACTATTTAACCTATGTGTTTTTTATTACACATTTAAATGTTAGCAATTTTTTATTTTATTGAACTCATGTTCTTTTATTTTGTTTTTACAAAGTGAGGATGACCAGGTTCGGAATATGAGGAGGGAAATTACAATAGTTCAATCAACTTTTGATGTCAAATTCATTTCATTTCCTTGTATGTGTACATATTTTTTCATGCAATGTTGTATAGAAAGTTGACATTTCCCGAGTGGTGGCAGTGTACCACTTATTTATAGGTAAAAAACCAGGGTTATTTTACTATTTAATTTAAAATTTCGTCATTGCATTTATATATATGCAATTTTTTACTGCCATGGTGTGAAATTGAGTGAATGTTAGTGTAGTAAATTTTCATAATTGTGTTTATGGATACATGGTTTGTTTCTCTTATGGTGCAAAATTAATTGAAAATTGGTGGGGTGTTCCATATATGTAATAATTATTAATCACATCAATATTTAAATATTATAAAAATAGTAATTACAAAAAATTATTATTATTAAATAATCAATAATAATTAAAATATGGTTCAAACATGATGCAAATATGACACAAAATGATTAAAATCTTCCATATTTTGATACTAGAATGACACAAATACAATGCATTATGATGCTAATATGACATGCTACAATTAACACAATATACACACTTTTGATGCAAACTCAACACAAAAGTGACTTTATAAGTGTTTTTTGAAATAATATGTGATACAACATGATGCTAATGCAATGCAAGAAATATTTTTGCATCATATTATTTTTCACTATTACAATTCCTTCTAGACTGCACATTGAAAAAGATGATGCAGAGTCGACATAAAACACAATGCACTGGCCAACATTGCATTTTTCATCATTCGAACTTGATTTTTTTCTCAGAAAAATGCATTGGAAGATGATGCCAATGACAACCCTACAACTATGTATCGTAGTAGTGTTGAGTGCACATCAAAGGGTACCTTGCTAATGGTGCATGGAAATATGGCCCTAAATTCCAACAACTAGTGCATATGCATCATCTCCATATCCACCTTCCTTGATTACACCTCTATATACAAGTACATATGGGAATTGATTAGGTGGCTATCATGCTAGGTAAAACATGTGTAGTGTTTTCCATTTGTGAACAAACAATTATTTCTACTTTTCCAAATATGATACAAGATATCCACTCTAATAATTTTCCATGTTGCATGAAACACAACAGCCCATGGGAAAGTATTACCTATGAGGGATGACTTCAAGGAAATGGGAGACATGAACAAATAACAAGAAAACTTGAAGGCCCATTCCCAGGTACATTAGCAAAGTTACAAAACTATAACAAATGTTTAATGGTCCCATTATTTCCATAGAAGGATAATTTGGGTTGCTATAACCTAAATACTAGCCTACATATAGGTTTATTTGAATCAAGCACCAAATAAACATAGTCGTTTGGTATCTAAGGGGGATTTCCATATGACAATGTGTCTATGTAGCCAAGTCTTTTTCTTAAATTTGAGCCTCCATATCCTACTAACTCTTACATATAACATGGGATTAGTTGACATCCATCCAAAGGTAGAAGTCAACTTGCATTTCATAAATCGCTTCATCTTGTTCCATCTCTAATCACACCACCAATCTTGCATCCTTTTCAGGCCAAGTTTAAGAAAAACACTACAAAAAATGAGATTCTTGTTTTTATTAATAATGTGATTATCAATGTTAGTTAACTTAAAATTGGCTTAGGAAGCCATCCAACTCTTCCAGTCCCTTGTTTGGGTATTAAATAAGTCTCCAATAGTTTTAATGTATTTGTTAAACTATTTCTTGGTTGAGAACTAGGCTAGTTTTTCCATCATCTTTCCTTCACATATAACCACTAGCGACCACCAAATATTAAGATCACTGAGGGATAGACCATCCTTCATAAAGTAATTTTCCAAAGCAACTTATGCTTAATGGTTGTCTAATATTTCCATATGATCTTGGCTACAAATGTCCCTTTGATGATAACCAAGGTGATGGTAATCAAATGAGTCTATACATTTAGTTTTCTCCAAATGCTTTGACCTTTCCAAGGTTCATGACCTTAAATTTCCCTAATGACCCATTTGACACATAACACATAAGCGTACAAACAAGTAGAAATAACTCTTGTTTCTCCCCAATCTTTGGGCATGCAACTTAGGTTCTAGTTAACTCTATGGAAACCCTTTTCTCAACCCAAATTATCCCATAAGAAATTCTTGGGAAACTTCTCCAACCATTGATAAGATCTAGCAGAGTTAAGTAATCACGAGGAATAATACACATGAGTGGCACCCAAAACTTTGGTGTAAATATAGAACTTGGCATCAAAGGACATAGGTTTTCTAATCCATTTTTCAATTTTATTAGCAACTCTTTAAATGATAACATACCACAAATCCTTGTGGGATGCATGAAAAGCAAAGGGTATCCTTGAGCATTTGAAAAATTGACCAGGATGAATCTAAACCCAACCTTGGCTTGTGAACCACTTAGGTGCATCCTTATGACTCATCCAAAAGATTGCATTTAATCCATTTGGAGCTTGGAGCCCAAGGCTCCGCAAAATATTTTTAGACAATCCATTATATTAATAAATGTCTCCTTATCCTCTACAGACGTGAGAAAAGGACCATCAATAGAGTAACCATTAAGTAGTGTAACACCATCGAGACCCAACAGGGGGATGCCATTGACAAGGATTTGAGCCATTTTTTTTTAAGAATATATTCTAATGCTTTCATGACCATTTCATAAATAGTAGGTTCCAAGGGACAAATAACTAAATCTAATAAACCTAAAGAAGCCAAATTGTTAAAATCTAGCCTACTTAATAGAAACTCAAGTTCCAACCTTGACAAATATGGTTTCAATATCCTTGATAAAGAAAGGGCCAAACCCAAGGGACTTTAACATAGAAATTATGAATTCCCACTCCACTTTATCATATGCTTTATCAAAGTCAATATTTATGAACATGGCATCCAATCTCGGGCTTCTGGCCCATTCCATCTCTTATTAGGAAACAACGACAATATCTAAAATATAGTGTCCTCTAATGAAACCTATTTGTTTATGCATGATAATATTCAATAGCATATAGTTTAGTCACAAGACTAGGCCTTTGGCTATGATCTTTTATGAAACATTAAGAAACATGATCGATTGTCAACTAGTGACAAAATTATAGTCTTCAACTTTGGATTGAATCTAATAAACCCCTTTGTTAATGTGACTCCCCAATTATTGGTTCTATACAACCTCTCTATACACCTAGAGCGAGTCATTCCCAACAAAATCCCATGTGGCCTTATATATTTTACACATATAACCATCTATACTTAGGGACTTCTCATCAACATTCTCCTTCAAGGCTATTTTCAACTCATCTAAGTTCAAATCATCATCCCAAAATTATATATTGTTATAATGACAAAGAATTGCATGTGTGCATGGCCACCTTTCTTTTCTCTATCATCCCCTAGGCCTGAGAACCATCTTATAGTGGTTTAAAAATGATCTTTTGATGTATTATTGATTCATCATGAAACTCTCAATAGTTTTGATATATTTTTAGGGCAATGAAAACGTCTTAGTTGGCATATTTCATGACTTAATATAGTGCATCCTAGCTCAAATTTGCACCATTTAAGCCTTGTAACTTTTTTCCACTTTTGAAAAATTCCTGAGATTGGCCACTCTAGCTTAAGTCTACGTATTACAAGAGTTAAGTTGAATTTTTTAAAATAATTGTTTGAATTTTGTCACAACTTTATGCTTCATTCTCCTAGCAGTGGAAAGTTTCCTCCTATAGCCTTGTAAACAATGAAGTGACCTTATTGACATCATACTCCCACCAAAAATTTTATCCCCTACAAATATTGGGTTGGGGTATTACATTGTAGATGTGTTTGATGAAATCGATACAAATTGTCTACTTGATGAGTAAAATTAAGCATAAATCATGTCTTTGGGGCTTTAATTTTTGTACACCCCTAAAAAAAAGGGGAAAAATATAAGTTTGTGTCAAACGAAGAAAGATTTCTTAAAACCTATATGTGCCTTCTTTGAATATAACTAAGAAGAAAAAATATAAAAGCGTGTCTTAGTTAAGCCACTTAAATAAACTTTTATGGCCTTTGTGAAAACTGGATCAAGTAAACAACAGATCAAGATCAAGAATACAGATGGTAGAATTTAGTGGGGTCACATAGCCTTATCCTCACCTTCAAGACATTCTATGTTGTTTTCTCCCTTGGTAGCATCTATCCATATAACAATTCCTCATGAATTATTCAATTTCCACATTATCAAAATTTCTACGCAACTTTTGTGTGGCTTTAGGTATTTCATTCACCAACCAATCCAATGGGCCACTCTCTCATTTGCATAATTTGAAGCATATATATTGGTGAGTCTTGGGACTTAGCCATAATAATCAAATAACATCCAAACTAGTTGGTAATTCATTGGACCATTGTTGTTGGCTCCTTTGTTTTTTAGTAAAGGTCCTGGTGGTACTTCATCAACAAAGTGGCACCAAGCCAATAGAGGATGTAGTAGAATGTGACACCTTTTTGGGGGTATTTAGAGTATGAGTTGTAGGAAGACAAAAGGAATGGTGGTTGGAGTAAGAGATTCCAAATATGGAGGAACAATATTCCTCACAGAGGAAAGGTGGTGGAAAGGTAAATCTGGCATGAATGTTGCAAAAGGGAGCAGGTGACTGAGAGTAAAGTTCATAATTAGGTACACAATAGAAAAGCGTCTCTTGGATCCACAACTTTCCTAGAGGTGTGGCTATAAAATGTAGATATTGATTTTGAAAGTTGGGTTATTTCTACTACTAATAGTTTTCATTCTGGAGATTGTAGTGGGGTTTAAAGGTTTTGTATGTCGTCATGCATTACCTTGCATAGTAGGTTGGTGAGCCTTGATTTTCATGTTTATCCTCTTATGAAAAAATGTATCTGATTTTGATAGAGATGAATGGACTAGTGATGTCCCTTTTATATGGATGATNTTTAAAGGTTTTGTATGTCGTCATGCATTACCTTGCATAGTAGGTTGGTGAGCCTTGATTTTCATGTTTATCCTCTTATGAAAAAATGTATCTGATTTTGATAGAGATGAATGGACTAGTGATGTCCCTTTTATATGGATGATGTTTATTCAATATTTTTGGACTTGTGGATATTTTCACTTTTTTACAACCTTCACTTAATATCAAGCATGATTTTGTAGAGGCATGTACTTATATGTCCTAATTATCTTGAGTTTATGCATTTTCCACCTTCACCATAAGAAGGTAGTCTTTAATCTTGTGATCTATGATTTAACACCTAAAGAAAACATTTAAGAGGTTAATGCAACAAACCAACGAGTGAATAAATTTTCACCCCACCCTCCACCCACCCACCCACCCCCACTCAATGTACAACAATTCCTTGATTTATTGAGACAAGTTGACTCTAAGGAAAAACCTCTTAAGTGGTTGCTAGTTGAATAATCTCATAGTTGTTGGAAACATGCCAACGAATTTCCTCATGTGGTCACATGCACATGCATGCAACTATGTTAATGCGCATGCATGCAATCTATTTATGAACTGTTCCTGTAACTATGTGATCTATTCATGATCAGTTTGTGTAACTGAGTGATAGTTGTTATATATGTGAGCATACCCATAGAGGTGTGAGTACAATGTGAGTGCAAGCATGTGCAAGAAGTGTATAGAGAAGAGTGTGTGTGAGGAGAGGATGATTGTATGCCTGAGATTGAATATTGTAATTCTCCCTTGAATAATAAGAATACTGACTATCATTGCCCATGCTTTTTTCCCTCATTGGGTTTCAACATAAATCATTGTGTCAAATTGTGGGATTGTTGTGCTTGGTTTAATGCATGTTTGATCTTGCTTGTTTATGATCTATTTTATGCTATGTTTTTCTTCCACTGCCTAACAAGTGGTATCATAGCTTAAAGTTGAAGGAGCAGAGAGCGAAGGAGAAGAGAATYTGGTTGTTGGATCGAAGAGCAGGTGAACCGAGTCGAGCCGAGCCAAGTAAAGTGGATCAACCTAGGATGAGCTTTATTACACTGTCGTAGGTTGTCCCTGTAGAAAAGTGTGATTGTTGTAGGCACASTTTCGAAATTGTCAAAATTTAATAATCRTCGCAGGCACTACATAGTTCATAGTGCGACATCGACGCAGGCACTACATAATGCATAGTGCGACATCGACACAGGCACTACATAGTGCACARTGCGACATCGACGCGGGAACCACATTACACACAGTGTGACATCGACGYAGGAACCACATTACACACAGCGCGACATCGTCGCGGGCTGTAGTTTGATAAGGTGCGATGATTTKTTATTGTCGCAGGTGTTCCTCATTAAAGGTACAACAATCCAAAAATAAAAGGGTTTACTTTTATAAGCAGTGGTTTGGGAGGTTGTGCTAATGGAGAAAGTGCAGAGTTCCAAGTTTGAGGTGGAAAAGTTTAGTGGTAAGAATAGCTTTGCGCTATGGAAGCTCAAGATGCGAGATCTTCCTATGCAAAAGGGATTGCAAAAGGCCTTGGTTGGAAAGTCAAATAAGCCGGCAAGCATGACAGAAGAGGACTGGGAGGATCTGGATGCAAGATCCCTCAATACTATTTGTTTGTGTCTGGCAGATGAGGTGTTGGTTAACATAGATGAAGAGAAGAAAACATCAGGTTTATGGACCAAACTAGAGAGTCTGTATATGACAAAGAACTTGTCAAACAGAATCTTCTTGAAGAGGTAGTTGTACAACTAGCAGAGGAAAGAAGGTATGAGAATTGTTGATCACTTGAATGTTTTCAATACTCTGATTTGTCAATTAACTAGTATGGAAGTAAAGTTCGAAGATGAGGAAAAGGAGGTTACACTACTTTGTTCGTTACCTGAGTCTTGGGATCATATAGTCACAACTGTGTGGTTTAACACAACATATGCCATTGATTATGACATTGTTGTGGGAGCTTTGTTGTCTGAGTAGATGAGAAAAAATCCAGTAAAGAAACCTCAACAACAGAAGAAATGGTGGTCAGAGGTCGATCTACAGAAAGAGGGAAACATCATAGGGGTACATCAAGGTCTAAGTCAAGAGGAAATAAGAGTAAGCAAAAATGTTGGTTCTGTGGCAAATATGGTGATCAGGGGATCAAATTTTGCTCAAAAATTAAAAGTGTCTGAAATCACTTCAAA
>SNQJ01S0011439.1:89335-113631 GCA_010110895.2 Picea sitchensis | reverse complement strand
CTTGTGGGTCATTGTATTTTTGGATTTACACTCCATGGAAAATAGGGTTTGTGGCTAGTCCTGAAACTATTCAAAAACATGTGTTTCAGGTAAAAATGTCATAACTTCTTCATAACAGATCCAAATTCAGTGAAACCAAATGTGTTGGTTAGGGTACAGTATTTAGTATTCTTTGTAATAGTTTAATATCATTTCAACAAATATTCAGTGTGGGGCATGATCTACAAGATTGCTCTCTAGAATAAGCCAAAATTCAGCAAGGTATGCCATTTTTGCTATAACTCCTTTTTTGAGAGGTTCCAAGTAGTGACACTTGGAGGAATTGCATAAAAAAAACTAAAGAACATTGTGTATTAGTTTCATATATTTATACATTACAGGTACAAATTTATGATTGCTTCAAGTTAGGGTTGTTGACTAATCCAAAACTAGGCATGTGAGACTAAAGAAAAGTTTGATGAAAATGCTAGTCTCTTGGTGTTAAAGCTAAGGAAGGTTTGCAAGAATGTTATCATATACACCAGGTCTATTAAAAAGCTACAAATCAGATTTTAATGATGAAATTGATGAGGGATTTTGGTTGAGATACATGTTGAGTACATGGTTGAGACAAGTAGTTGATGAGTTGGAACATACATGAGGTGTATAGTTGATGATGTTGGTACAAATTGATGAGTCATAGTTGATGACTAGTTGACACATGATTGGTACATACTTGGTACATGGTTGGATGCGCTTGTTTATGGTACATGTTGATTATAGGTTTTTTGGTACAGGTTGGTGCATGGTTGATGCACTTGTTTATGGTACAGGTTGATTACAGGTTGAGGTACAGGTTGATGCATGGTTCAGATTTATTGGTATAGGTTTACAATAGTATATCTCATAGTGATAGTGTGGCAATGGTTCTATCGTTCTACTTCTACTTAAGGGTGGCAGGACGGGGCAAGGACAAGTGGTTGTAGCCGGAGAACATAGGGGGTTGTAGCCTCCTTCTGGTTGTAGCCAGATAATTGGGGAGTTGGAGATTCCATCAGGTTGTAGCCTAAGTAACTAGGGGGTTGGAGCCTCCTTACAGTTGCAGCTGGAAAACAAAGGAAGTTGGTGCTTCCAATGAATGTAATTCTTCAAGACATATAAGAAAAAACATTTCGTGGTTTTCTCTTGATTTGGGTTTCCACGTAAAACATTGGTGTACTATGTATGTGTGTATTTGTTCATTTCTTGTTTACTCTGTAGTTATTGGATGATAATTCTTCATTGATATAACACTAGGATTATATGGTTAAAAATGATTAAATTTCTCTATTACTGATTCACCCCCCCTTTCAGTAATCCAACATTAACACACTAAGATAGATACATTATTTGATTTGGGTTCCCAAGTAAACTTGATATCTGAAGCACTTGTCAAAAACATGGATCTTGAAATGAAACCACATCCATAGCCTTATCCTCTTGGTTGGGTATGTGATAAAGAAAACTTAATGTCACCAAACAATGTAGGATCAGATTTGCTATTGATTCAAAGTTGATTGATGAAGTGGATTTGGATGTTGTATCACTTGATATATGTGGCATAGTGTTGAGGAGTCCTTATCTTTATGATAGAAATTCAATCTTCTTTCATCATGAGAACAAATACCACCTTACTAAGGGGGAGTGGAATATATTGTTAGATCTCATAGCATGAGGGTAAACGCAACACTTGTTAGTGCAAGAAAAATGAAGAGACTCATAAACAATAATAAGAGATATGTACTCATGGTCATAAGAGAGAAAGATGTTGGAAGATCTGACGCTTTCCAAGGATGTGATCCTTCAAATAAGAAAGAATTAATTGATATTGTTTCTAAGTATGATGATATTTTCTAGGAACCAGATGGATTGCCTCCTAAGAGGGAAATCCAACATGAAGAGGAGCACTGCTTTCCATCCACAGACTGAAAAACAGAGAGAGGTTGTAAACCGAACAATGGTACTTTTTCTTTGAGGCTACTGCAACAAGCATCCCAAGTTATGGGATCAAAAGATACCCTATGTAAAACATGCTTACAACTGAGCCTTACATTCCTCCACTCAATGCCCTCCTTTTAAGACATGTTTTGGGTACCTACCTAAGGTTCCTTTGGACTTGATGTATGGAAGAGATTCTGATTCAAGTGAATAAAGAAATGAAGACATAGCCTGAAATTTCATCTAGAGGATCCAACAGGTACACCAAACAATCAGGGAACAGTTGGAGAAAATTCAAGCACAGTATAAAGCTCAGCATGCCAAACATAGGGTTGATCATCAGTTCTAGGTTGGAGACCAGGTATGGATTCACATCGACAAAGAGAGATTGAAGGGTGAAGGAAAGAAACTCAAGCCCATATGTTATGGACCCTTCACTATTTTGGAGAAAAGTGGTACCAATGTTATTCATCTGGATCTTCCACCTTATATGCATATTTACTCAGCTGCAAATGTAGAGAACTTGGAACTTTTTTAGCCTCCCATGATCGTGGATTAGGATGAGGAAGTTTCAATACCGCTAGTTGATGAGTTTACTCCTGAGTACTTGGATGAGTTAAAGGAAAATATCATCCTGGAAAGAAGGATGAGGACTTCACACATGGGTGATGTTTATTATCTTTGAGTAGGCTTAAAGGGAACACATCCAAGCAAGGTAAAGTGGATTGAGAAGGACAAGGTCAGGGAACTCTTCCCTCACTTATTTGTTGATTGATGAAAGATTTTGGTGGTCCAAAAAGCTCTCAGTGGGAAGGTGTGATCCAAAAAGGATCCAGAGAATACTAAGGACAACTTAGAACTCGCAGAAACAACTCAGGAAGCTCAGAATGGCCTCAACAGACAGAGAAAGGGAAAACAATTCAAAGTTCTCAAAACTCAGTGAAAATGGCATCATCACGAAGAGCGCGATGCAAAATTTCCAACGACACAAACGACTCATCAAACAAAGTTACAGATCAAAAGATATTCACGGTCAAAGTTTGGTCAACCTATCCCAATCAGCAGGGGGATGAGTCAGCATCTGTACTGCCATCGTCAACATCGGTATGGATGATGTCAGCATACATACTGTGTACATGGCATGCATAGGAGGTCACATGTGTCATGATAATGTCAGCATGACATCATCATGGTGACATGGCAGCACTAGAGGTTGCCATGTGTCACTCATATTTGGCATTTTTGGGTCATTTCATGGACCAGTAAAAATGTGCCACGTGGTAGTCTGTACAGCCACATGGTAGACTGTACGGTGACGTGGTGGCTAACATTGTAGGATGATGTGGCAGCTGAGGTGGCATACCATATGCTGACGTGGCAGGTGATTGTACAGTTGGTTGACATGGCCCAATGGTTGGTTTCCATGTGGCCCAATCATGGGTTGCCACGTGGCAGTGGGAAAATGCCCAATGATAGCCCGAGAATGAAATTCCAAAAAATAAAAAGGTTGGCGGGTCTGCCAAATCTGGCAGGACCCTACCAAATATGATGCCCATCAGATCTATCTAGAACCATTGCTAAAGTTGGGGGAATAACCACATTTAAATATACATATATGTTACAATGAACAACCCAAAAGGGGAGGCCCGCAGGCTCGACCCCGTGACCTCCCCCTTTATCTACACCTTAACAAATGCTCTGCCAACCACTGGGCCAATGCCCTCCGATGTTTACAAATCCCACATGTTTTATTTAAAAAGGGAACTTACCTAGTGCACCAAGGAGGCGGATGAGGGTATGACCGACATGATTTACGAGGCAGTTTTTAGAATTTATTGCAAGTTGTAGGGCACAAAAACCGAGACAGAGTTTCTCTTGGGCTTGAGAGTCCCAGAGTGGTATTGAGGCATGGAGACAACCATTTTTGGGTAATTTGATGCCACAAATTCAATGGTGTTGTCTGTTTTTTGATCCGAGCAAAGCTTATGCATCTTGATTCCAGAATGAGGTATACTTATGTATTTTTCTAAATTATTTTGTTGAGTTAATAAAAATGCCTGCCCATTTGAGAGTAGGTCCCAGAGACATAGTCCACCAGGGGCGAACTCCATTATCAAGTTTTGTGTTTAGATTTGATGCTTATGTCTCTTCATTAATGATATTTTCCTTCTTTAACAATGCACTTTAATGTATGCTCATTTAATACAATTCTTTATAAGTCACTTCGATGAAAAGATCTCAGATCAAATAGTGAAAGCACCTTAGATCTATCTTAATCCTGCATCCATCAAGCATTAACAGGGATCAAATCTCAATGAATGTGAATCTTTACTCATATTTTTGCACTCTAAAAAATGTTTTAACCTCAATGGATTGATCCCTCTCATCACTTGATAGATACGAGGTTAATATGGATTTAGACTAGTGATATAAGATATCCTAATCAATGTTGCATATAGTTAATTAGATATAAAGTGCATTGATGGACTTAAGATATTTGTCCAAACACATCTACACGTAATAAACAACAATAAACATTACAAAACATTATCAAAACCATACAACTATGATATCATTATTTTTCAACTATACATCTAACATTGATACAACAGGAAAGGATCAGAGTAACACAGAGAGTCATAAGAATGCTTCTATTGAACTCAATCTCACAAAGTATATAATTTGTATCCATTGTTCAATGTCATGAAACTGTTTATAAGTGAACCAAATGCATAAATGTGCACAATCATATGATCAATTGTATTAAATGTAGTTTTGAAAACTCACATTGAGTGCATAAAGGACGAGGGTAATTGATCCCTCAAATTTGGAATGTGGGTTAGCTAAGGTGGGAATTAACATGGTCAAAATTAACCATGAATGAAAAAATTAGCTTTCCTTGGTAAACTTTGATCACCCAATTGGTTAGGAACACCAATCCTATGAGGTATCATAACAATTTGTTGATGTGAACTCTGATGTTATTGAGTTGATGTGTAAAACAAGACAATGGTGTTTGCATGCATTGGGGTGAGAAAACAAAATTTGAACATAGATCATGTATAAACTTTGTCATAATATACACTTGGATTTGAAAAACAATATGCACCCTGTAATAGAGTGATTAATGTTGTTGAGGTGTTTTGATAGTTTGACACCATTCTTGTTGAAATTAACCGATCCATCCACTCATATACCCCCCATACACATCCATTCTCATAATATTAAGCAACTATTTCTTTGCACCATAATACACACAGTGTACATATGATAATATATGCATTGACAAATATGCCAATATATATTGGTATATATATTGACATATATATTGGTCCACATATATACCAGCTATATAAATTGGCATATATGATGACCACTATATATGTCGATATATATGCCAGTGTATATATTGATATATATACTAGTATACTAGCATATATCCTTAACTCATATAAATAGACTTAGGCTATGGCTTCTACATGATGTCTCCTGTAGGTTCTCAATGACAAGAAATGGGTGCCAAACATTGGATATGTGTGGGGGATGAATCCCCATAGTGATGAGGAGATGGATTGGTCAATTCTTCAGAGGATAGTGTTAGATTTTAGAACCCTACGACAACAATAATCACTCTACTATAGGGTGCATATTGTTTTCCCTTTGGTTTGGTCATGTTGTGTAGACATGTTGCAAACTAAGGAAGGTTTAACATAAAAAAAAGGAGAGTTTTAATACATATATTGGTCCATTGGCCTATGCTATTGTAGATGAACTTATTATGATGAGATTGGAGTTTAAATTATGCTTCATTAGTGGAATTGTGAGGAATTTACGAAAAATAATACAAGTTCAATCTTATAGGTGTTCTTATTCAAGCTATATATTTGAGAATATCCAAAATAAAATATTCTCAAAATCTCACCAACAATGAAGCGACAAAAATAAAACATAGTTCTAAACAATAAAATAAATATTTTTACATCAAAAATACATATAATAAAAATAAAAAAACACCATAACTTTTATTTTACCTCACTATTGCAAACATACAAATGTAAATGTAGAAGATAAGAAATATTGAATTTTGTGTTATTCCATCATTACAAACATACAATTGTAGAAGATAAATAACAAACATTTTATGTTACTATAACATAAAATAAAGAAGATAACAAACAAAGAAAGAACAAAGAAGATAAAGAACATATTATGTAAATAGGTTTGTCAAAATCATTAAAGACGTGCACTTAAAACATTGATTTTTATGCTACTACATCAAATTCAATGCGAAGATCATGAACATACATATTTTTATGCTACTCTACTATTGTTAGTATATTCGGCAAAATAATAAAAAATGTGCACTTAATTTTATTAGAACTAAATTCAACATTAATATAAATGGTGAACCATATTAATATATAAATAATACTAAATTCAACATTAATATAAATTGTGAACTATGTTAGTATATTCGGTCAAATTTCGGTCAAATTAATAAAAAATGTGCACTTAATTTTATTAAAACTAAATTCAACATTAATATAAATTGTGAACCATATGGATAAGCATAGAATTTTAAACCCTTTTACTAAACATAGTTTAGTAAATTGAATTATATTTTCAATTCCTCACTTGGTGTTAATGTTGTGTTGATAAGCATGTGTACAACCCAATGTTTTTAAGTGGATGTTGTATGGTTAAGTGGATGTTTTCTAATGATGAAATTAGAAAATGAAATTAGGAGAACATTGCATATTTTAAATTTAAATAAAATTTGTTATTATGTTAACATTTTTTTAATAATTTAGTGTATCATCCTATTTTGAGTAAAGAAAAGTAAAAGCAATAAATTTTAATATTAATATAAATTGTAAACCTTATCTATATAGAAGTATAAATTTTTAAATCTTTTTAAAATTGAATTATATTTTTAATTGATTATCCTTTTGTCACTTGGTTCTAATTGTTGAATTGATATGTACTTCTACAACTTAGTGAAGAAAAGTAAAAGCAATAAATTTTAATATTAATATAAATTGTGAACCTTATCTATATAGAAGCATAAACTTTTAACCCTTTTTAAAATTGAATTATATTTTTAATTGACTATCCTTTTGTCAAATGGTTCTAATTGTTGAATTGATATGTACTTCTACAACTTCGTGAAGAAAAGTAAAAGCAATAAATTTTAATATTAATATAAATTGTAAACCTTAAAGCATAAAATTTTAATCTTTTTTAAAATTGAATTATATTTTTAATTGACTATCCTTGTGTCACTTGGTTCTAATTGTTGAATTGATATGTACTTCTACAACTTAGTGAAGAAAAGTAAAAGCAATAAATTTTAATATTAATATAAATTGTAAACCTTATCTATATAAAAGCATAAAGTTTTAACCCTTTTTAAAATTGAATTATATTTTAATTGATTATCCTTTTGTCACTTGGTTCTAATTGTTGAATTGATATGTACTTCTACAACTTAGTGAAGAAAAGTAAAAGAAATAAATTTTAATATTAATATAAATTGTAAACCTTTATCTATATAGAAGCATAAAATTTTAACCCTTCTTAAAATTGAATTATATTTTTAATTGACTATTCTTTTGTCACTTGGTTCTAATTGTTGAATTGATATGTACTTCTACAACTTAGTGAAGAAAAGTAAAAACAATAAATTTTAATATTAATATAAATTGTAAACCTTATCTATATAGAAGCATAAAATTTTAACCCTTTTTAAAATTGAATTATATTTTTAATTGACTATCCTTTTTTCACTTGGTTCTAATTGTTGAATTGATATGTACTTCTACAACTTAGTGTTACTTCAATGTTGTAACATGAGTAAGGATGACATTGTTAGCAAATGTCAAGGTTGAGTAAGCCTTCGCAAGGTGAGGTAGGAGTTCATGTTAATGCATTAAACATAGATTACATGTTGATACAAGAGTATTGCTAATCATGTTTTTCATGTTGGTTTCTTATTATGTTCTAGTGTGGGGGAGTTTACCACAACCAATTCAAAATCAAATTTTAACTGATATTATATAGTTGTACTTGTAAATATTTAAGGTGGTCATGTTCCAAAAGATTGATTTCACTTCAAAAAAAAAAATGTTGAAATTAAAATGATAACCTCTGTATTAATGGTATTTACATATAAAATCAAATGCAAATCCTATTTAACTTTAGCTATAATAAATACCTCTGAAATATTATATCATTGTAGTTGACATATTGTAAATCTAATATTATAAGGAGGCATGAATCTCTAATCAAATTTGTTGATGTTATTCAATTGATATTGTACTTCAAAGTGTGTAAACGAAGGTTATGTCTACATTTTACTTGTGATGTTTTGCTCAGTATACTCCTTATAAGCTCAGTATACTTGTAAGTTTGAGATTTTATAGAAGTTGTATGTTTTGACTTGTCTATGCTTGTAGATGAAAACCACATGTTTTTGTGCATATGATAGTGTTTAGTGTTGGAAACCCATCTCGACAAAATTCAGTGCACACTATCACCAAAACCTACAATTAGACCCCTCTCAATGTAGAGATATTACCTACCGTTTTATTGGTCTTTATGATTGTCCAAACATATACAATTGTCCTTTTTGTGCACACTCGATCGTTCATGTATGGTATACCATGGTTGATGCATTGATCATCATCCATTCTATGTTTTGATAATCTTCATCCACCTTGTCTGGGTAAGTGGTGTTGATTACCAACCATCCCATCATATGCAGTCTTTCATTTTTCTTGTACAAGAGGCCAATTGAGCTAATAATTCATATAATTTATCAAATTGAACTAAGAAATTGAGAAATTCAATCAATATTTGGAGTTTCTAGGCTCATTCCAAAGCCATAAAAATGTTTATTTCCATTAAATTTTGAAATGGACATTAAAAATATTCATAAAATTCTTCTTTAATTTTATTATCGATTAAGAAAATGATTTAAAAAGCCAATAACTATAATTGCATATCAATGTTTATCATGTTTCCTTGCATTACAATAATTTATAATAAAAATAATTAATTATATATATATATATATATATATATATATATATATATATATATATATATATATATATTCACACGTATTATCTTTAAAATATCATTTCAACATTTTGAAAAGAATAAATTTTGTTGATTTGATCCTGTGAAAATTACAATTACAAATTATAAATGATATATAGGACGATGATATTTTGAGAGTAGTGATAGAAACATAAATTATAGAAACAATAATTGAATTGCATATATTTTCAATGATTAACTTATTACATTTGTCGGGGTGCTTAGAGCAGATTCGGTGCTGTGAGGTGTGTTAGAAGCCACTCAGTGATGTTATCACCGGTTGAGCAGGGGCAAAAATCCAACCATGGTAAAAAGGGTTAGATTGGCTCGGGCAGGTCTGATCCAGGTGATTTTTAGTAGATGCCCACAATTACAGCAGTTTCTCAAATACGGGTTAATCCACAGGTCAACTTGCGGGGACAAAAAATCCAACCATGTTAAGGGTTGGTGTGGCTCAGGCCGGGTGCGATCCCCGGGTGATTTTGACGGCTTAGATGCCCCTGAGTCGCGGTTTCTCAAGCCACAGGTTAATCACAAGTCCTGCACAAATTAACAAACAAAAAAAAAAAACTTATTACTTTTGTTTTCTCGTTTCTTTCGCATTTAATTACAATACATTGACCCCATGTTATTGTAAATAAATTTATTCTAAAAAGAATAGTAGCATAATTTTAAATTGTATGACATTGACACATGCCTCTATGTATATAATGGGTTGCTGATTGCTCTTCAAATATATCTATATTTATTTTTATTTTTCATATTTGATGAACTTATTACTTTTGTTTTCTATGTTTTTTTCACATTTAATTACAATAGATTGACAACATGTTATTGTAAATAAATTTATTCTAAAAAGAAGAGTAGCATAATTTTAAATGGCATGACATTGAGATATGCCTTTATGTATATAATGATTAGCTAGTTGTTTTTCAAATATATCTATTTTACGATCAACAAATAAATGTTCTAGGAATCCTATGTATACGTATTCTAGGATAACAATTGTTACTAAATGTTATCAATAAATTGGATAGTAAGGTACATACTGGGTATATAAGTCATTTTAAGATGCAAATGTAAGCAACGATGAATAAATTGTATAACATAGTTGTCCTTTTAATGAATATATGGTACTTTAGTGATGCCTTTTTCCAAAAGTGAATGGAATATTATTATGTAACTTGAGAATAACCACGTTTACTCAAAATTTTAGATGAGTTGAGTACACTTTAACATCAACTTTTCATGGTTGGGAATGACTATTCAAATAAGGCATGTGGAGATATTTAAACAACCATTTTTCTCTAATTAAAATTTGATTAAATCATTTATTAAAAAAATTAAATAATGTTAAGTGGAATCATATTAATATCTTTCACTGAATTCATGGAATTTTTATGTTTTTAGTGGGTGGACAAGTATGAGATTGTTCAAAAAGTAAAATTTGAATTCCAATAAATCTTTTATAATGATAAGTGTTGGTGTGTGGTTGTAAGACCTTAGGTTTAAGTTATTTAATCAACAAAACTCTTCAAATACTAATTTTTTCGGCATCACCTGCATGAAGGTGAAGTCTCACCTGAGGTATCTACTGGAACTGCAGGAACCAAGTTTCTGTAGAGATGAGGGGATGTGAGGTCATCAACATGTTCATTGATACTTATATACTCTATGTGCAATATTATGTATCTCTTATCCCTTGATTAATTGGTAACCTCAATTATACAACACCATTATAACACAGGTTGTGACATATACCATTCACGGGAGCATTCATAATTAATGTGCATCATTCATATAACAAAAAAAGATAGGTCTAATCATGCATAAACAAAACATTAATGAATAATAACATAAAAATACACATTCAGACACATAATTTAATGTGGTTCACCCAATCCTTGGGCTACGTCCACACCGACTAGATTCTCTTATTAATCTTCGTGCAATTCATCTCAGGCTTGTGCACTGTGATACAATAGATACATCATGATATCATTCCCCATCTTGCCTATCCGCTCTGCAGTGCAAGCCTCTCTCTGCAAAACCTTCTCATTCTCAACCTATTCTCTCAATAGATACAAGACTCTCTCTCATTCTCAACCTATTCTCTCATTAACAACAACAACAACCTATTCTTCATCCCCTTATTCGCTCATCAACATATTCCTCCCAACCCATTACATATTTATACACAGAGTTTAGCACTCAAAACCCTATGACAACTCATTATGACTCATTAAAACTCATGACAACACATAGTTCATGTGTGCTTTTACCTCCTTCATGCTTGCATGCTGCTTGTCCTTCCTTTTTGCATGCATGCCACTTTTCCTACTTTATCTCCTTGCTTTATTTCCTTGTTTTATTTCCTTGCTTTATGTCCTTGATTTATTTCCTTGTTTTATCTTCTTGACTTATCTTCTTATGCACCACCAAATGTGCCTTTACTTGCACACTTCAATCCTAAATGCATGGAATGCGCATTTACCATTCACTTCAATCCTTCCTTCTCTTTTTTTCTTTTCTACTATGCATCTCCTCAACCATTAGGATATTTCTCAAAATTGCATCCAAAATGCTTGTCCAACAGGCCCCCAACACTTACTTGTGGCTCGTCCTGAGCCACTCAGGCATGTTGCATCGCTCCCTTCCATGACTCCATAAATATTTGCAATGTCTCGCTGGATGTAGTGACTTCTTTCTTTTCCTTAGTCTACCTCTCCAAGATTTCTTATACAACCTATGTCGTTAGCGTCCCAAGATTCTCCTAGCAGTCTTTCTCATCCTGCTTAACCATGCCTTGCGTCATTTCCAATCCCTTGATTATTTTGAGTTCTTTGTCCTGCAAGAGTTCCAAGCGTTGTGCTATAGTCTTCTACTCTACCCTAATCTTATATATCTCGTTGTATACCTTTATGTTCGCAAGGATGGAAAACAACTAGTGTTAGAGTGTTTATGCTTTCATTGGATTTTTGCACCTTCTCCTATGCACTTCTTACTCTTTCCTCGATTTTATTCAGCTCCAGATTCACCATCAGTTGTGTCCAAATATGTGTTCTTTCTTCACATAGCCTCACACATTTCTCACTGAGACTATTAATGCTTGCGATAGAGGTTATGGATATTATGTCTCTTTGTTCCTTTTATGTAGTTGGTGTACCTAGTGTGGTGCATGCTTCCAACTCTCCAATACTATTACGAAATCCTTGAATTACTTCACTGATTTTTTATATCTACTCCTCTACTATGGCTTCTACCACCACCAGTGTCTTGGGAATATCCCTATATATATTCTAGATGGCTTGTTGTACCCTCTTGACCTTTATTTCAGCCTCGTCCTTCTCCTGCAATACCTCAGTATGAACCTTTTGTAAGTTTTCCTTATTCACTACTACCTTGGTTAACTTTGTTTCCATTGATTATGTGCAGAACTGTATTTCCTACGCCACCCCTGCCTGCAATCCTTGCAATTCTTCCTTAGGTATATATGAAAATACTAATTCCAAGTGACTTAATACTTGTTCATGTTCCTTAATCTCCTACGTAGGGGACACAATTACTTTGGGTGAGATATTCAAAATTTGGTGCCCTGCTATGATCTCGGGAAGGTGCGAAGTAGTGTCCCTTTCTTATCCAACCACGCTTGTTGGTTGGCTATCAACGGATATTCTCTCTGGCTTTATGCTCTCTACCTCCAATCGTTCCTGCAATGGCATCAACTACTCTTACAACTTCTTTCTCATGTCTTCCTATAGTTGTAACACCTGTTGAAGTGCCTCCTCTATGGCATCCCTCACTTGGTATCTGATTCTATCAAAATCATCATTGATCAAGGTGTAGATAGCTAGTGGTTTATGTGCTTTCATCTTCTTGTGTGGATTTTTATTCTCCTCTTACCCTTGTATTTCCTATGGTCCCCTATGTTTGGGATTGTCTCTAGCGTGTCCCCTATGTCATTTTGTTATTCAGCACCTTGTGTCTCATTTGGTCCTTCATCTTCATTTTCTCATTCCTCTTCCTAGTTAGGGTGCTCTATTTCGTCAACTAGAATTTTCCATTCTTCGTCCTAGTCATTGGAAATAAGGAATACATCCTCCTCTGTCCCGTTGTAGCTTGTTGGAAACCATTGGTGTGTTGGGTCTCTTTTAGCTTGGATATACATGTGGTGCATCCCTTCTTTGAAGCGTGTGATATCCTGATAGTTCTCCATAGTATGGGGAGCGATGTGTGGTGTGTGCTCTATGATGTGCCTGATCGTGTCAAAGTAGACATAGAAGGTGACATTCTTTTCTTATTGTCTCCCCTTGTGCACAGTATGCCATAATTTAACATAACACGTCGTTGCATGATCCATTTGTGATGTTTTCAAAAATTGTCACTCGTCAGGATCCCTCCAGGAAACCAATGCTACCAGTATGATAAACCATGCATAGTGAAATTCCATGCCTTTCTCCTGGGCTTCAGTGAAATCTATTAGAAACAGATTGACAAAAAATGTGGCCCAATTCAAATGGACCCCTTATACATACTTCTTTGTAGCTACTATTACTGTGGTCGACACCTCATCCTTCCAACATTTCCTCAGTAATTTGCAGGCCAATACCTATGTTGTAAATATAAGTACATTATCACTCAAGTTGTTGATGTCCAACCCTCGCTTTCCTCCAAAGGTGTTGAACTTCTCTTTCATACTTTCAGATAATTCCTTCTCCCCAGCCTTATTTTCGAATAATGTTTTTGGATCCTCCCATGTTTTTGGAAATCCCGTTACCCACACAATAAGTTGTGTATCGATATATATTGGTGGATTTATCCATAAAGTCCCTTTGTGGGCATATCTCAATAACATCTTAACGTAGGTGTTTATTTCTATATTTCTACCAAAATGTGGGATTTATAACAAGTTTAATATCCCTGATTTCTCTATCCCGACTGCCCAGATCTGCGGCTTGACTGGTATTGAACCTTTCCATGGTACGCTTTTAGTGCATAAATACTTGTCCTATGCTAACTTGGGAAACTTTTGTGTATCTGTTAATTCATGGTCTGAAATCTTTAAAGCAATGACCGTTACCATTAGGTCCCCTTCAATAATAACATCGGGTGGTGTTTATGGCATAACCAGTGGATACTTGGCATCCTTGGGTAGTCTAAACTGTGATGCGGTGTCCTTTATAGGCGATATGTAATCTCTAGGAAACCCCGGTTGTGAAGCTAAATGATGCAGGAGCATCGTCAACAAAGTCAACGAGCACATGTGGCAGGGCAATTCAGGCCTAAGAACCATTTTGGAATCCAAAACCGCTGGCAGTTACTGAGTCTTTTTGGATCTGATTAAAAATGAAAGAAGATCAAATACGTGGTAGCGGAGATACTGTGAATGATCTAGGAGTTCCTCTCCTAGTATTGAATGTAACAGAAATTAGGTAGAAATTAGTTTTTTTGTTTTTTCAAGTAGATGATTAGCCAGGGAGGAACCACTAAGGACCCTCTGAGTTAAATAGAGGTTTTTTAGGCACAAATGAGGTTGCGATGAGTTAGTAAGAGAATTCTGAGTTTTTAGTTATTGTTTTGATTACAACTGTAGCCATTTAATTTTGAATGAAGATAATGTTAGAATATAATGGATGTGCTCATTTAACCATAGACAATATAACAATATTGTCACCCAACCATAGGCTGAAGCCACCCCTGAGCACCTTAACCTTGACAGAGATGGATTCCAGAAGAAAACCCTAGGCTTAATATCCAAACAAAGGTGGTGCACCTTTCTCCAAGGATAGCGCACCAAGAAAGAATAACAAAAGTTGATCAAAGAGTCTAACCCAGAAAAACAAAAATGCATATTGTAGAACTGTCGGTAGCAGTTGCTCCCAAGACTTGTGCACAAACTAGACAACTACAGTGCGCACATGTGTACTTCTACAGTTCTGAGAATGTTGGCCAAAATGAAGACTGGCCTCCTATATTTATACTATTTTTGCCAGACTTCCTGGGCCGACTTCTCATTCTGGGTACTAATTACTTAGTATATAACATTTCCTCCAACCAACTTCTTCTCTTAGAGGCTAATAACCTAATACAAATCATTCTCTTGAGTCGACTTGTCTTCTAGGGTTCTTAAACAATTATTTAGGGTTTCTTCTTGCTTCCCAAAATATTCTATTCTCATCAGGTTTACACGTGGAGGTAAATACCTCTCGCAACTACCATAATATCAACACTCCCTCCTAGCTAGGGAGGTATTGAAGGAAATGTTCTTGAGCACAAATATACCATTCAACCGGTAGCATCATCATGGTGTATATACTATCTCATTATTAGGTCATGAGCACCATCATCACTATCAGTGTCATCTGACAACATCAACTGCATCAACTCTCGAAGCCATACTCCATCTGAGTAATCAAACATGATGCTGAATAAGTCACCTACCCCAAGGAGTGACACTAGAGCCATTCTTCTAATCCCGACATATGTCCTAGAATAACAGATGTTCTGGACCATTTTCCGTATCAAGAATCTTTGTCCATTAGTACATTGATCATCCATCTAGCTAATAATCATTTTCAATCCTTCTGATAGTTTACAAGGCAATCAAAACAATGTCATTCAATAGAAGACACATGTGTCTATCCATAGTAGTACACAACTACAATCCAGTGGTACACTACCACACCAAGTAGCACATAGCTACTTGATCAATGACATATAGTCATAATAACTGGAACACATCCACCACAATAGCATACATCTACTATCCAGAGACATACAGTTTCCATAGCAATCATATCATCTGATATCAACCTGCACAGAAAAACAATGTCATGATATAAATTGAATCATCTGGGCCATTCTTCCACTCACATCTATGATATTTGGAAGAGTATCCACCCTCAGAAGGAAAAAAATTAGTCATGAGCTACTGGACTATTCGTCTCAAGCATAGAAGAATAAATGTTCTAATTTCTGAGCCTGGACCATTCACCTATCTGGGCCATTCCTCCGGCACTAAACAATGTGCAACCTAGAGAGAATGAGTCTACCCTAGGGAATGCTTGTCCCTGATTGCTAAACCTGGACCATTCACCTATTTGGGCCATTCCTTTGGCACTAAACAAAGTGAAACCTGGAGAAAATGAATCTTCCCTAGGGAATGACTGTCCAGAGGATTTACTAAGGAAATGACTGTCCTGCACCAACCTCCAAAATAGATCATTCTTCGAAACTGCTCACAACTGTTAGCTTCAAAATAATGACTGTCCAATGAGGTGGAATAGTCTTCTTGAACACTACTGAGAGTGACCGTCAAGAAGAAATACTGTCCTAGACCATTCCCCCACACTGGACACAAGGGGAATCACTGTCTATGGTACATCAACAATCCATTGAACCATTTTCATTATGAAAATGACCGTTTGATCTAGACCATTTTTCAAACTAGAAAATGCCTATTCATCAGAAATCTCAAACCACTTTCCGAACTGGAAATGGAACTGCTCATCCTGGACCATTTTTCATACTGAAAAAATGAATTTCCATAAATCAATAACACATCAGTGCTCCCTCCCAACCTAGGAGTCATTTCTTCCCTTTTCATTAAGGAAGTCGTCTCCACGAGCTCCATCTTGTTTCTAAGTATGGAAACTCTTTCATCTTGGATAGAGGCTTTACCAAAGATATCTTCTAATCTGTTCATCTGTGGAGATATATTAGAGAACCACTTCTCCTTTCTAGAACTCATCACGAAGAATGTAATGCTTGATCTCAATGTACTTTAGTCTTTATAGAACATTGGTTTTTCTCTGAAGGCTTCATATAACTCTAATCAATATAGTATATCATAGTTGGATTCATCTCTTTTTTTCCCTGCTAGCTCATAACATCGTGGAAAGGGTCATACTAGAACATATCCAAGTGGTACTTCTTCTACCATCATGAGAGTTTGTCATGGATTAGAAATCCATCATCTTGAGCTTCTCAGTAACCATTCTGATACAATATCTATGTTATAGAAACTTTTCACCACGCTTTTGTTGTGCATTGGAGGCTCTGCACCAAGTTGTTTGAATCCATATAAGATCTTCTTCCATCTACATACAAGACTCTCTTTTTGGTATACCTCAAAACCTTGAGGTTTCTCTACATATGCTTCTTGTTCAATTATTCTGAGAACATTCCTTACATTTATCTGATGTAAACTCTAACCCATGGATATTGCAGAAGATATAATGGCTCAGGTAGAGGTATGTCTTGAACAAGCTATCATCATAGTCCTCTCCCTCAGTCTGGGAGAACCTTTGGTTCTAGATCTCGCAATGCTTTCATTCATAAGTATTCCATGCACTGTTCTTCATCACAACTTTCATTTCTTATGCTTGATTGCTTCTAGAAGATTCAGATCAAGCTAGTGGTCTTGTGATTCTTGATATAATGATTGGTTGTTCTAGATTTTCTTTCTCTCTTGGAATCTTCATGTTCTTCCTCATGTTTCTCTTTGGCTCTTGGGTTCATGGATTTTTATATATATTCCATGTCCTGAAGATTCCAACTTCTTCCTTTCAGGATGTGGATGGACAACCATGGATACTTTAAGGCTTCTTTTTGAAGAAGACTTCTTCTAAAGTCAAACTAAACACACACTTCTTTTTATGGTTGCTACCATTGATGGGAACATGGATATATACTTCATCATCTTCAATGGATCATATTATTTAGATTTAGCTCCCTCCCAATCCTTTCTTCATGCATGAATGCATGCTCTTCTTTTGGAATTATATAATTGGCTCCCTCCATCTAACAGAGTCCATGCTTCCGTCGGCATCCTTATTGCCTTCTGCAAAGTCTCATAAGTCTTTTTCCAATTTCCTCTTGATTGCTGATTTCTTTTTGTTTTTACTTCTTCAAGTTTGATTTTGATTTCATCTTATCTTGCAATTGTTACTTATGTTAATAGATTCCACACGAATTGTTACCATGGGTTGTTGATGTACTTCATCCTTTCATGTGTATTTCCTTACTTGTATTCATCATGATAACAATCCTTATCTTGTTGTTCTTCCATAAGTATATTTTCTCTTTGAATATATTATCTTCTAAGAAATAGATATGTAGAGAAACTATGTAAACATGGTATGTACAAGAATTATGAAGAATATTGTTACCTTGTCTTAGGAGAAGAATTTTGTTTTCCTGCTTGGACTTCTTTGAGGGTTCCCTTTCTTCAGAAACTAATGCTTTGTGTGTTTCCTTCATTTTATTTAACTCGGGACAATGATTCTTGTAGTGACCATATTTTCGACAATGGAAGCATTGTATTTTTGACATATCTTTCTCTTGATTTGGTTTCTTCCTGGAGCCAAACTTCTTTTTATTCCTGAAATTCTTGAACCTTGTTGTGAAGGCTTGATCATTGTATTCCTTTTGGGGTTTCTCTTTTGTACTGATCCTTGATTCTTCTTGTTCACAACAAGTCAAAAGTTCTTCAAAGGTAGGATACTCCTTCCTTCTATTCATGCTTGTGGAAAATGCATCCCATGTCTTGGGAAGACCATTGAGTACTATATTTACTAGTTCCTTCTCTGAAATGATCTCTTCAATAGCTTGTAGTTGATATCTTAACTGAGATATTCTCACAAAGTATGATGTCATGATATCATCATCTTTCATTTTCATGTCACGGAGCTCATTCTTCAGACTCATTACTTGTTCAATGTTTCTGACTGAGAAGAGGTTTGTTAGGGCATCGTACATCTTCTTAGATGAGTCAATATTGGAGATGTAGGGTATTAAGTGGTATTTTATAGAGTCCACTTTGATACTCGTGGCATCGATGTCATTGTATTTGAACTTCTCCATAACTTCAACGTTCTAAGGTTCCTTCTCTTTTCCTTCTTTGAACTATGGTTTCATGATATCCAACACTTTATTCTTGGAAAGGATGAGGTCAATCCTTGTCTTCCATGCTCTAAAGTTATAATCCCCTTCTAACTTGTTTTCTGAATTCATAGAGTAAGTCATAATTTCTTTGACTTGGTCAACCCCTGATTTTGACCAAAAATTCAAAATTGACGTTTTAGCTTATTGAGAGTACCAGGAGATGTTCTAGGCTAGGGAAAACTATTCTGTCCATAAATTAGGTCAATATCTTCACTTAAGTTTCATCAATGAGAGGGTTAGGGTTTCATTGCTACAACAAAAACTGGTTGCAACTACAACTGAGCAAATCCTCCCAATCTATCTTCCAACGGTTAGACTGTCCAAAGATAGTGTGGGCTCATAACCTGTTAGAATATAATGGATGTGTTCATTTAACCATAGACAATATAGCAATATTTTCACCCAACCATAGGCCACAGCCACCCGTGAGCACCTTATCCTTGACAAAGAATGATTCTGGAATCAAACCCTAGGCTTAATAGCCAAACAAAGCTAGCACACATTTCTTCAAGGATAGCGCACCAAGAAAGAATAACAAAATCTGATCAGATATTCTAACCCAGAAAACTGAAAATGAATATTGCAGACCTGTCGGTAGCAGCTGCTCCCAAGACTTGCGCACAAACTGGCCAATTGCAGTGCACACAGGTGTACTTCTACAGTTCTGAGAATGCTGGCCAAAATGAAGAATGACCTCCTATATTTATACTATTTCTGCCAGATTGCCTGGGTCGACTTCTCATTCTAGGTACTAATTACTTAGTATATAACATTTCCTTTAGCCGACTTCTTCTCTTAGAGGCTAATAACCTAATACAAAACATTCTCTTGAGTCAACTTGTCTTCTGGGGTTCTTAATCAATTATTTAGGGTTTCTTCTTGCTTCTCAAAATATTCTATTATCGTTAGCTTTACACGTGGAGGTAAATACCTCCCGTAATTACCATAATATGAACAGTCCCTCCTAGATAGGGAGGTATTGAAGGAAATGGTCTTGAGCACAAACATACCATTCAACCGGTAGCATCGTCATAGTGTATAAACTATCTCATTATTAGATCATGAGCACCATCATCACTATCAGTGTCATCTGACAACATAAACCGCATCATCTCTCGAAACCATACTCCATCTGAGTAATTAGACATGATGTTGAATAAGTCACTCGCTCCAAGGAGTGATACAAGAGCCATTCTTCTAATCCGGGCATATGTCCTAGAAGAATATATTTTCTGGACCATTTTCCATCTCGAGAAACTATGTTCATCAATACAAAGATCATCCATCTAGCTGATAATCATTTTCAATCCTTTTGATAGTTTACAAGGCAATCAGAACAATGTCATTCACCAGAACACAATTGTGTCTATCCATAGTAGTACACAACTACAATCGAGTGGTACACTACCACACCAAGTAGCACACAACTACTTGATTAGTGACATATAGTCATAATTAGTGGAAGACATCCACCAAAATAGCATATATCTACTATCTAGAGACATACAGTTTCCATACAAGACTCTCTTTCTGGTATACCTCAAAACCTTGAGGTTTCTCTAGATATGCTTCTTGTTCAATTATTCTAAGAACATTCCTTACATTTATTTGATGTAAACTCCAACCCATGGATATTGCAGAAGATATAATGGCTCATGTAGAGGTATGTCTGGAACAAGCTATCATCATAGTCCTCTCCCTCCATTTGGGATAACCTTTGGTTCTAGATCTTGTTACAAGCAAAAAACTCTCTATGGCCAAGGGTAAACCACAACAGACAGGTATGACTGCAAAAATCAACTCAATTCCAACATGTTCTATATAAACTAATGTGCAATACGAGGAAGAAGCCTACCTCGATCCAATCATTTGATGTCATTCCACCATTGAGCACTTTGACCCAAAGCTTTACACCTACAAGAAGTTCTCAACAAACAAGCGATGAAAGTATATAGTGACAGTATATAAAATGAGTTAGCACATCAGATAGCACAATCCATTAATAAACATTACAAACATGCCCATGGATAATAATCATATATTTGCAAGATATCTATAGGATGGGAAAGGAGTATTTCTATTAATAATTGATCAACAAAAGTATCAACATTATAGACTTTCGTGTCGACATGGTTCGAAACCAAGAAACCAAGTTCCTTCCAACTGGGTCTCCACCACTTTAATCCTCCACCAAAGGCAAGCTCATAGCAAAGAGATAATGAGGTCCTCTTGACAATAAGGGAAGAGCTTGGGGGTTAACACTATGTTAAGAATTGAGGGACAAAGGGATGCAGACTCAATATGAAGTAATTTCTCCAGAGTAACTTTGCTCTCAAAGTTGAATGCTTTCTCCCCTTTTTCCATAGTTCGAAATTGTGCTCTTATAGCCTCCAGAATGCAATTGAAGGGTTGAGTCAGAACGTTTCCAGTATATGGAAGGCCAAATATCAGAGATCATTTATCGTGATATGGAAACCCAACCTCATTTTGTATTTTCTGGCACAAATCCCGATATACGTGAGTTGTAGTGGAGCAGCAAGCGTATACGCATCTTGCAAAGTAGTTAGGAAGTGTATATGTGGAAAAATATATAACTTTGGCTCTGGGTTTATCAAAAAGGGGGTTGATAAGTCTACATAGGGAAATGGAAAAAGGCCCTCTATGCAAGATAGCAATGGTGAGGAAAATCTTGCTATAACAGATGCCCCCTAATGTGTGAGATCAGAGGAGTATCTGCAATGGCTGAAATACATTATAAATAACCCAGAAGTGGAGTGGTAGAGAACCAGCTGGACGAAATCAATTGCTCATTACATTTTGTACTGACTTTGCATACATGGCTGCCAAAAATACAATGCAGATCCATGTGGAAAATATACCAACAAGTGTTCATGGCCATGAGTAGGAAAATAAAATGCGGTTACATGCCAATAGTTGTCATAGTCACGAACAAGGCCCAGTGAAACCAGTCTCAACATCAATCTGAAGATATTTGTATATCATGGAGTACAATCTAATCTCCCATGATCGCTGAAGTCAAATAGGTATTGGTCCGATGAAATGGAAGCAACAGCTCAGGAAAGCTGTGTATACAAAGTGATGTCTTCAAGTCTTCAATACAATCCACCAATGGTGTAAGTATACATCATGCGAATAAATGAGTTGAGGTTGAACACGATGAGACATCATTTGATTACCGATCATTGAGGTATACCCTTAACAAACACGAGATAGCATACCAATGATGAAAGTAGCTATCAAGGCACCAAGTACATCTTTACAAATGTGAATAAAGGAGATAGTGTCGAACATTTGAGAGATCCATTGATCAAGATACATTGATGTATTCCCATCTGTCAATGGCGAGAGAGCCTACCACTAATGAATGCAAACCTCAAGGTACTCATAAAACTCTAAGTCTCGTATCCAGAATACATGAGTTGAAGTCGATGGAAAGAGACCTACTGAAAAGGAGAGCATTAAGGCATCTCTCATCAGTCAACACGAGGAACAAAGCAGGAGCTTCATGATTTGGTGGGGATTGGATGAATAACATGTTCACGAACCAATGACCCTGTGCATCTTTCGCGTGTCCCAAATGAAAGTGGTACACGAAAAAGACCCTCTGAATAACAACCAATGATGAAAACTGCTGACAAAGGGGAGGAAACCACCAATAAGGCTAATGGCATCCAAGACACTGCACGAATCCCAAAGTGTGAATAGATGTCTTGCTGCCGAACACAAGGGAAGCCACCCAGTCAGCAACCCATGATGAAGTGTCAGTTGTTGGGTTCAAGGTGACCTACCAATGATGAAAGTAGGGCTAGGGTGCATCATAAGACCAAAGTATCATTTGATTCTGAGACAAACTGAGGGTATGGCCAACATGCAAAGTCAATATTTCTAAGGATTGGACGACACAGGTTGATAGACTTCCTTTAAACAAGAGCATGAGACATACGGTGGACTCTGGTAGCATAGACTTAATGATTTGACAATTAGATGCAAGAGGCATCCATAATGTTCTCTATAGTGGATGGAATATTAACCAGTTGGTAGAGAAAATTATGTAACAAGATCAGCTTCCTAAGGCCATGCTAAACCCAAAATTATGATGATGCAAGGACTCAATAACTTTGTTCTCTATTCAAAGGTGACACGACTGCTACCAATTACAATATAGTACTCCCTTCCTACCCGTCTTTTTTTTATTTTTTATACCAAGTGAATGCTATGATACTGAGGAGGGAATGAGTGTCGCAAGTAAGCAAAACTAGTTCCAGTAGTGGAACATACCTATGCTCAATGCAAGGAAATGCATGCAAGAGATGGACACTCGGGGTGATGTTCCCTCCAGGGTATAGGGTGTCAAATTGTGAAGGATATAGACAAGGCTCTGCTTGGTTGAGGATGCAAACTGCTTGGGCCATGGTTTATAACACAAAGCGAGAACCGACTAAAGGCTCAATACTACAAGCAAGGGCATGAGATGTAATTACAATTTAACACCAACAAATGTCCTTTTTTATATCTTTTAGTCTACTTGGTGTGAAAAAGGGGTAAACTTGTGCCAAATAGACATCTTTTCAAATCCAATTTATGAGTGTGAAGAAGACAAGTTCACTCGACGATCTTTTCCCTTTTTGATAGCGAGTCGGAAAAGAGCTTAACCAAGACTCATGATATTTCAAATCCAATTTTAACGAGTGTGAAAGGGACAAATCACTCGACGATCTTTTCAATTTTTAGTAACGAGTCAGAAAAGAGATTAACTAAGACTCATGTTTTTGGGAGTCTGTGGGTAATAAGGCCATGTGTGCATGAATGAGAAACGAGTCTTATTGTAAAGTCATGTATCGAATTCTAATGGACTCTCGATCTTAAGGAAAAAATCTCGGCATGGGCCCCAAATGACAATGAGGTTCTAACTAGGGTACTCGTGTTTGGTAAGTCTCTACCATTTATTAATGATGCTATGATAGCAAATGGAGGTTAATGCGTCGCAATAAATGGGTTCGTACCTAAGGCGTAAAAAGTGGTAATTGGAGGCTAATGCAAAACTGCACAATGTAGTGAATACCTATCCTATATGCTAGGTTATGAATATACCTGCCTGAGGATACGAACGACCAACCATGACGTTGAAATATGTAAGAAAATTGAGTCGAAACTACAAAAACCAGCTTAAAACCACTTTTTAATTAGTCCATTAGACAAAATAATGGCATAAAACTATATCAAATGGGTAAAAATATTTTATAAATAGTAATAAAATCACAATTTACTATGTC
>SNQJ01S0011439.1:32845-55019 GCA_010110895.2 Picea sitchensis | reverse complement strand
AATTTATTTTCAAGAAATCCTTTGATCTGAGTTTGACGAAATCTCCAAAAATGCAAGGAGTGCGTGGGAGATCAAAATCTTCAAGGAGATGAATCTTAGAAGGAATATAAATTTCCAAAAGTGCAGATGAATTCCAAGGGACATAATTGTATGAAGAAAAAAGGTTGATACTTTTGGATACTTAGAAAATATTCTAAGTCAGAGGAAGCCAGAAGCTAAGGAGGGGGAGTGACAATTGTCATTGGATCAACTACAGGGGAAGAGATCTGGCCATCCAATCTCAAGTCCAGACACTCAGAAGAATGCATAGGAGGAAATAAGATCTGGGCCGTTAGATATGAGCGTGTGGACCAGCATCCATTTTATCCAGAGGTACATGCACGGGCTTTAACCCTTTGGATTTTCCCTTTGGTATGTAATCTCTGGGAATTTCCTCAAATTATGGTTTAACCGGTGGTCGCGTTCATGATGGATTTTGTGCTACGGAAACTGGTACCCCAAATTTTGGTGGTGTCATTGTTCCTTGCGATCAATGTTCTCCTTTTTTGAATCTACAATTACTTTTTTTCGGCTCTGGTTCACCTGTGGTATACTCTGTACTATCACAACACTTATGCATGCAAATACCCTTTCCCTGTCGATCCTAGTGTGCTTTTATAACCCTTTGACAATTGTCCCCATACATTCATGCCTGAACTAACAGTCTAATCAACTAATTGTGTACTCAATGCATTATTTAATGTTTATTTTTTACGAAATATACTACTGGATTTTTCCCTTGTACTGCCAATATGTCACGATCCCTGACCGATTTTTCCATTTATGACTACACGTCATCTTTATGGCTTGTCAGTAATGCTTTTTAACCATCATTGTTTCCTTTTAATTCATTTAACAGTCTTTTCAATCTTGTTCTGCACAATTTTTTATAAATTCTACATGTAATCTCCTTAATTGGCGCAGTGTCATCCATCTACGTGATACTCACTTCTTCTGTGCACTTATCGTTGTCATAACTTGCTAATTGTTTTTTTGTTGTAACTTGCTTAATTGTTTGGTGATGTGTGGTGTCTATCTTAATTTTTTTTTCTATAGCTTGGTGTTGGGTGCATCATAGATTGGTATCATAGCTCTAGTTGCAACACTAGACCTATATGGACCAGAGACATAGCCTTATTTTACAACACCAAGTCATGAATACCTACTACAGAATCAAGAGTACACAGGTCGACAGAAATGGAAACAATGGATATATATATATATATATCATGCATTCTTAAGGGAAAACGAATACCAAGAATTTATAAATAAAATGTGAAGTTACATAGTTTAAATGAAAGAAGGAAGGTATGGAACATCATGTAAGGTAATGAACTTTTGCAAGAAACAATTGTTGATCTGGAGATGGTTGAATCCTAACCATTGATATCTAGAGATCAACAATTAATATCAAAAGATTAGATCATGATGCTCGAGAGGCCAACTCAGCCATGTCAACACCATGATAAAAACCTCATCAGCTTCACATGTAATTTTAGATGAATGCCACATCAACAGAATTCCACGTGGAGGACACCTCAACTACAACGTCTGCATGTGAAGATATTGAAATTGGTTAAGTCATAATATGTCATGGACATGACAAGCACGATGGAGAATCGTGGGTATGTGAAGAAGGATTGTATACCCATGACTCGTGAACCCGTGGTAAGATGTGGAAAATCAGGTAATTATTAAGATGTCATGGAGGTGACGAGCACAATAGAGAATCAAGGGTATGTGAAGAAGTGAAAATTGACTAAGTGTAAAATATGCCATGGAGCGTGGTGACATCTTGAAAGTGTCAATAATTGATTAAGTGTCAATAATCGGTTAGACGGATGGGGTCACAGATATAAGAGTCGACCATGTACCATATACTATCTCCCGTAGTGAGATATGGAAATTGACTAAGTCTGGAGAGTTAATCAGACGTCCAAGGAGGATGCCACATGTCACAAATCATATGACCAAGAGATTGCCATGTGTCACAGATTGTACAAGAGTTGAGTGATCTAACAGCTTAGAATATCTCATAGAATCATGATGGAATACTTAGAAAAGGTTCTAAGTATGGGTGCAAAGTGAGTGTGGCGGAACTTGAAGTGCATTCTGGAGACTGGAGAAGGTTGAATGAAAATACTTCAAACCCGTGATGAATATATCAAGATATAAGCTCAACTGTCTAGATTTAATCCAAAGGAACAAATGTTGACTATTGTAGCTACGTGAAGGGATATTTCCTATGTTTCTTTAACCATCCATAATTTTTTTTATCAAGACTCAAAATTGAGAAAGAGAATAGTCATTGGAAATTTGGTTCAAATAAGAACAACTTGGAATAATTAGAATTGGAAGAACTATGATATAATTCTTCATTAATTACGCAGGAAAAAGACATGTAGAATAATTTGACAGATTTTCATAATATGCATAATTCTAAAACAATGGTTGCTTGTACATTTTGTAGAGTTAAGGGATATATAATAGATCATTTCAAGAAAAGAATGCATATTTGGGACATGGAAGAAGGAGAGGGGGCCTTTAGTCATGAGAAAGAAGCCAAAGATCAGAACATCAGTGTTGGTAATGTAGAATCACAATTAAATGGGAAATAACGTAGAGAGGATCAAGAAAAATTATTAGAGACTGTGAGAAGCTTGAAGAAAGAAATGAAAAGTTACAAAGTAGACAACGAGAAGCTGATGAGAGATAAAAATCAAAAAAATTCTCAAGTTATGCAAAGCTTAAATAGGTTGCATAGGCATAAAAGGAATGGATTAGGCTCAAGACATGATCCATATTTTATGAGAAAAACAAAATGAATACAAATTATTATTAAAATATGCTTAACACATAATAACAACGATACAATAAAACTGGCTTCTATTCAATAAGGAAATAAGCTGAAACTATAAAATACAACAGAAAATAAGCTTGCTGGAATGGTGGCGGCTTATCTCTGAGAAGAGATGTGACGGTTTCTCTCATTTGAAAGAAGATGATTACCATGAGGCTTTGAAGGCCTTTTGAAAATAAGCATGAATACAAAAATCATATACATCCAAAAACCTAACCCTAGGAGATGAAGCACCAAAATTCATGTGCGCCATGTTGGGGTAAGTTAGTACATCAACTTCCCAGGGTTGTAACTTTTGCATACGATCTTTGTTTTAGGTGCACGATATCGTGTTGGAAAGGTCTATTTGAGGAATACACATTTTTCCACTAGAATTTGACTTCTACAATTTGACTGTGGCGAGCCCTAAAAATATTGTTTGGGGCCTCAAAATGGCCCCGAAAGTCAAGGACCTGAAAACTAGGAAAAAACTGCCAACATGAACTAGTTTGAATAGGTGGGAGGCCACTGAAATCCATATGGATCAATCCTCCTCCCTTAGGAAGAAATGGTCTCCATTTCATTGAGTTACCCCATTATATGAGTAAATTTCTGCTGAATTTGGCCCCTGGTGAGCTACTTTCCTTGGTGCAAGAGCTTCCCTACTTTGACAACTCAATAAAGTTGGATCCTTTGCTATTGAGTGCACTTTACCTACATGTCCAAAATTTGATCATTGGATGCATGCATTCAGGTTTGAGCTCTGTTGGTTTCAATTGTTCTTCTATCTTTGAGGTGTCCAATAATGGTGGGAAATATGGTCGAAGGAGAGCCACGTTGAACACTGGGTGCAGGCCAAGGAAAGGGGGGATGTTGAGATCAAAAGCATTGTCACCCACACCCTTGGTGATGGTGTAAGGTCCATAAAAGAGTGGGAGAAGCTTCCAATGCGGCCTTGTAAGTCATTATTTTTGCAAGTGCAACAAAACTTTATCTCCCACCTAAAACTTATGTGGCACCTGATGTTGATCATGGCACTACTTGTAATTGGAATTATTTTTGTAAAATATCCTAAACCTGTTAGCGGATGCACTGGATCCACTCAATGAATCGAGTGGCTTTATCAACTTCAGTTGGAGTAGGGGATGAGTCTGACAAGGTGATTGCAAGGGGTACTGCAACATCCATGGGACCCAATGGTTGGAATCCCAACCCCACCTGAAAGGGGTTGTGGTTGGTTGAGCTATGTAGGGCTTGGTTGTAGCTATGTTGAAAATAGGGAAGACTCTTATCCCATGTGCGGGGGTGCTTGGAATTGTACATGCACATGATATGCATGATAATACGATTGACAACCTCAGTTTGGCCATCTGTTTGGGAGTGGAAAGTAGTGGATTTGGTGATCTTGGTCTCCAACAGTGACCATAGGCTTGACCATAATGTGTTGAGGAACTGACTGTCCTGATCTGAGACAATGGTTTGTGGGATTCCAAAATGTACCCATACTCATTCAAAGAAGAGCTTGGTAGTGGCCTCTGTTGTGATGCTCTTCTTACAGGAGGCCAAAATCTCCATCTTGGAAAAGCGATCAACAACCACAAAAACATAGTCATTTCCCCTCTTGGTGGACGAAAGGCCTAACATGTAGTCCATTGATATGGATTCCCATGGCTTGTTAGGAGTAGCCAGAGGGATGTACAAGCCAAGTTTCTTAGTGTTCGGTTTGGAAATAACCCAGGTAGTGCATGACCTGATATACTTGCCCACATCATGTCAAATTTTCAACCAGTAGAAATGTTTCTACAGTACTGTCAATGTCTTCTCAATGCCAAAGTGTCTTGCCACCCGACTATAGTGGGATTCCTAAATAAAATTCTCTCACTTGCTTGATGGAATGCAGATATGGACCAAATGTCACAACAACCCATCCTGAAGATGGAAATTAGTGACAACTGAGTTTGCGCCCAACATTTGGTAGGTGGTGGCGAAGTCAGGGTCTGTCTCATAGAGGTGGGGCCATCTGGATGTCTCATTGCCAAAAGATTCTAGCACTGTGGTGAGTGCCACGACTGGAGGTCAGTTGAAACAATCAATGACTCGGTTGGTACTTCATGTTTTATATTTGATGTTGAGGTGGAAATATTGCAAGTATGTGGAACACTTCTGATGGTGGTCATTCTGAAATTTTCCTTATGTCTGCATGAACTGAAATGGCTTATGATCAATGTGGATGATTGTCTCCTTCCCAAGAATGTAATGTATCCACTGGTGATAGGCTTTCACAATGGAGTACATTTCTTTGTTGTAAGTAGGGTACTTACAGACAACATCTGATAGTGTCTTATTATGATAGGCCATGGGGTGGCCATTCTTAGTGAGAACAACACCCACAACATAGTCTGAAGCATCTGTCTCGATTTCAAAGGGTTTCTGCAGGTCTAGGAACCACACAAAATTTTCCTTACCACCACCCCTAGTTACTTGGTTGAGGGCCCATGCAATATGGGAGAATCCCAACACGAACCTGTGATAGAAATTGGCAAGGCCCAAGAAGCTCTGAAGCTTAGTGAGTGTCGTTTGCATTGGACAGTCATGGATGACCTAGATCTTGGCTAGATCCACATGTACACCATGTTGATAAATGATGTAGCCCAGTTAATGAAACCTGTCCATGCCGAAGGATCATTTTCCAAGTTGGCATATAACTGGTGTTTTCACAGGGTGTGTAGAACCTGCTAAATATGTTGCAAGTGTTCCTCCCAAGTCTTGTTGTAGATGAGGATGTCATCCAGCTACACCACTATAAAATTATTGGTGAAAGGTCATAGGATATCGTCCATCATGAAAGTGGTTGGAGCATTTGTCAAACCGAAGAGCATGACCAGCTTTTCAAAAAGACCTTCTTTTGACTTGAAGGTGGTCTTCCATACATTTTTCTATTCTATTGGGACCTGGTGGTATCCAGACTTCATATGAATCTTACTGAAGTATTTTTCCCTTGTTAGTTGAATATGTAGGTCATCAATTTGGGGAATCAGGTACTGGTTCCTGACTATGATTTTATTCAGGGCCCGGTAGTCAATGCAGAGTTGCTAGGTTCTGTCTTTCTTCTCCACTACCATGATTGGGCTCTCACAAGGAGATGATTTGGGATGGATGTGCCCCTTGTGGAGAATTTATTGGATCTCCCACTTGATCTCCTCATTCTCTAACAGAGAGAGGTGATAGAATGTCCCATTGGGTAGTGGTGTGTCGGGGGTCAGATCGATGGGATGCTTGACCTGACAGTGTAGAGGTACACCGATAGGTGAGGATAAGATATCTGAGTATTCTTCCATGACCTTATCCACTTTCTTCTGTTGTGTGGAGAGGTCAGTTGCGGAGGCCTTGGATGTGGATGCACTCTTTCGCTCACTCTGAGAGCGAATCAAGAATAAGACAAACTTCCCAGTCTAAGAGATGAACTTCCTGTATTGCTTGGCAGAGATCAAGTAAATAGAACTAGGTGGGAATGCCTTAGGTATCCTATACAATTTCTTGTTCAAAGTAATAATAACACTGTGAGGCCTAGATTCATATACAACATGACGTTTCCATAAATAAGGTTGGCCCAAAAGAACATTACAAACTTCGAGAGGAGAAAAATCACACAATAGCTCATCATTGAAGGGCTTAATGTCGTATCATAAGCGACACTGTTGGCTGACACAGAGATCGCTTCCTAGGTGGAACCATCTAATGGTGTAGGGTTGTGGGTACGATGTTGTTAGTAGGGATATATGCTTGACAACCTCTGCTGATATGAGGTTCTTCTGGCTACTTCTATAAATGATGAAGTGTAGTGGGGTACCTTTCAACCACATCTGTGAATGAAAAAGGCACTCTCCTTCCTCTGGCTCGTCTAGTTAACTAGGATGGATCTTGGTGGTAGCAATGGTAGCACTGGGTTCCATGTCAATTCTGTCTCCCCCTTTCTAGTTTTGACTCATGTTCAAAACCCACACCTAATTTATAGGCTTTCACCTCATCCACCAGTGACTTCTTTGAGTGGAAATCAATAGTGTTATGCCAGGGGCTCTTATGGAAGTCGCACCACTTCAAAGTATCTATATTTGTCTTTTTGGTGTCCTTGTTTGCTTGTGGCTTGGACTGGTTGTCCTGAGGTTGTCCATATTTTATCTATCTTATTTCCTATGGGTTGGGGTCGCCCTTTTCTTAATTTTGATGTGAGGGGCTCCTAGGCCCAAATTGTTGCGTGTTTTGTTTAAGCTTCTGCTCGATTTTGACGACAAATCAGTAGGCCGCACCTAAGGACGAGATTTCCATAAACTCCATTTCGGCCTGGATGTATATATGTAGACCACTGCAATACTTGAGCACTAGATGTCACTTATAATATTTTATATCCATCTTGGTGTGCAAGGCATGGAAGATATTTGTGAACTCGGTCACTGCTTGGTCTCTTTCTTGCCGTAATGTGGTCCATTTTTTATACAAGTTGTCATAACTTTCGACAGGGTAGTACTTTTTCTTAATAGCATCCCTGAAGGACTCCCAGGTGATAGAGACTATAAATAATGAGGTTTCCTCTATTTTCTTTTGGTCACAGAAATTTTCCCACCAATCTTTGACATGGGGAATGGATTTGAGGAGTGCAAAAGTAATATTTTCTCTATTCGAAAAGTTATGGAAAGAGAAATACCTTTATAGTAGATTCAACCACTTTTCTACAACATCTGTGTCTATATGACCTTCAAATATAGGAATATCAAAGTTTATTTGTACCTTGAATAGGGAAGTGCCTCTGCTTGACGAAGATGCGTCGCATGTTGGTAGTCGCCGAAGGATTTGCACAAAACTATCCATCATCTCGTTCCTTTGTTGCGTGAGGTCTTCCTCGAGAAACATTTTGAAAGGATCTCTTTTCTTGTCATCTTTATTTTCTCCCACCATGATATGTCTCTTAGGCATGCGAGAGATTTTTTCCTCAAGGGAAACAAGATCAAGACCAAATTCTTTGTGCCTTGACCTCGTTGGGGACATGCATTAAGAACGACAAGGAGAAGACCACTCTGATACCATTGATCCAGATTTTATGACGAGAAAAAAATGAATATAGATTATTATTAAAATATGCTTAACATAGAATAACATAGATATAGTAAAATTGGTTTCTATTCAATAAGGAAATAAGCCGAAACTGTAAAATGCAGCGAAGAATAAGCTTGTCGGAATGGTGGCAACTTATCTCTGAGAAGAGATGTGATAGCTATGCTCATTCACAAGAAGATGATTACCATGAGGCTATGAAGTCCTTTTGAAAATAATAATGAATTCCAAAATCCTATACATCCAAAAATATAATCCTAGGAGATGAAGCACCAAAATTCATCTGGGCCCCATTGGGCTAAGTTAGTACATCAACTTCTTAGGGTCGTAACTTTTGCATACGATCTCTGTTTTAGGTGAAAGATATCCCATTGGAAAGGTTTATCCGAGTACTACACATTTTTCCATAAGAATCTAACTCATTTATCTATTTGACTACGGAGAGCCCTAAAATTTTTGTTTAGGGCCTCAAAATGGCCTAGGAAGGTAGGGACTTGAAAACTAGGAAAAAACTGCCAAATTAAAAAACTGTGAAAACAAACCAGTTGGAATAGTTGGGAGGCCACCAACATCCATCTAGATCAATACTAGAGGAATATTGTAGAGATAGTTAAATAAGATATATCTACATAATATTTGGTCATTCAAGAAGTACTGGCAGAACTCATGGACATCACTCACCTCCTTACTCATCAAGGAAATTTTATGCAGCTAAAGATTCTATAAGCAGTCTAGAAGTGTCTCCTATTAGGAACCAAATAAGAAGGAGTGAATTGGACAGTTTGTAGGGAGAGATTAGGAATCTTAATCCACCATCGTTTGATGGTAAAAGAGAAAAATAACATGATATTGAAGCCTGGTTGTTGGGAATCATGAAGTATTTTCAAGTTCAGAACTATTCATCTGATATTGAAGAAAGAATTTCCACATACCATTTGCATGGAAAGGTTGTTGTGTGGTGGTATCAATTGAAGAAATTTTAACACATTGATGAACATGATCACTTGGAAGCATTTCAAGAGATATTTCTAGAAGGAGTACCTTTCAGAGTATTTATGTCATGTCCCCACTTTGGGACATGATCATAGTGCAGAGATTTATGATGACCAGAGTAGCCAGATGGATGTTATAGCGAGTACAGGGGTATTCAAGAGGCATTGTGGGGTTCATATTGGATCGATCATCATATTCCATCATTATGAGCCATTCCGCACAGGTTGGCTTTGGTTTTGTTGCATTTTGATGATTTCCATGATTTTGACTATTTTGAGCTATAAGTTAATTAAAATCACTGAAGAGGTCAGTTTGGGCACATTACTTGGAGGAACCTCTCAGTGTAATAGCTCATTGGAATATGGAGGAGCAACACTACAAGATGGGATGGCTAGAAGTGACTTTCAGTGGCCAGGGAAGCCACAAGGAGAGATAAGGAGCTTTTCAGAGGTAAAAAGGTTAATTAATTAATCAAAATGATTTAATTAATTAATTAAATATTAATAAAATGAAAGTCACTTTGGAGGGACAAGGTGAGACAAAATTTTAAAGGAAAGGCAAGGGCCTCTTCTCAAAGATTCATGTATGTTTATCAGTTTGATATCTGGCTTTAGCTAGTGAGCCCATCTCTTGGGGGTTTTGAGGGTTTTGACTTAACAAACCCTAGAGGACGATTCGGTGGTGAAAGATTCCACCTAGCCTGTCCCAAGCTTGGTCTCGGAGATGCAATACTCTCCCACACCATTCTAGTTAGATCTACATCAGTGCAGGAGGTTCTACACAGCCACGGGCATAGAAAGAGGAGGAGGGCGCACCATTGGGGGTTTCCACCAAGGGGGGCACACCATCTTTGGAGAGAGATTCGCTGTAGGAGATTGGCAGGGCCGTTGAGGATTCTATCACTTGGGTTTTCATTACAGGGCCTTGGACATCAGATCTAGTTCTTTCTGAGATAGTTTTATGGCTCAAATTATTTCTTGAGTAGTGGGGCGAATTGAAGAGAAGGAGGGCATTTTTGAGATCCATATCTAGTCCGTTTGGAGGGGTTACACTTCAGATCTGACCCTGAGACTTCACCTAGTGACTTGTAGTGTCTCAATCTATATTTCTGGAGAGTTTCAGAGCATTTGGGGCCTACTTTAGAAGGGTCGAATTATCTAGGGCTTCAGTCATCTAGTGGGGCACACCATTCAGTGGGGGATTTCAGATCTACAAAGATTGTGAGGGATATTGGATATTTGGGCACCTGGGTTGTTCTTACCATCACCCGATCTATCAATTGGCATATTTCTTAGGGTGACTAGACACTTTTGGCAGCAGGGCTGAGTTATTGAGGGTTTCATCCTTCTATTGGAGCGTGGCATTCTTCAACTGGAGAGTTTGGCATTCAGATCTGCTTGCATTGATCTTCATTTCTTATTCAGCCTTTGGAGGCATATTTTTTATTAGCAGGAGCATTTTGTGGCAGCTCTTATCTATTTTCTATCTTCTTGGCCATCTGTTGAGCATTCCAGATCGACATCTTCATTGTAGCAGGTTTCTCTATTTTATGAATAAAGAAGATTTGAGATGTTTTGGCTTGTCTATCTTATTACATATGGTTGAGGTAGGTTCCATGGTTATCTTTTTCTGTTATTTGCTGCATACACACATATAAACACATATAAACAAATAGATCAACAAACTGTTTGACGAAATACCTCACTTAGAAAAAGTTTCAAAAAGACACCAAAACCGTGATGATCCTTGCATAATGGCTTGGGATCATTACAATTTCTATGAGAATAAAATGCAAGAGTTCCTTGAACTTAGATTAGGAAGCATGACCATGGCAGAACATGACAATAATTTCTTGGGACTGATGAAGTATGTAGGGTTTATGAAAGATGATAAGGTGAATATACAGTGGTTCTTAAGTGGACTACCATCATTTTTATAAAGAAAAGATTCAATACGATGAACCCAAAACTTTGACAGAGACCATCAAGAAGGCTAAGTACCTATATGAGAAAGGAAAAAGAAGAGAATATTTGAAGAAATATTCAAGGATAAGAAGAGGGAGAAATATGATCAGAGAAGGAAAGGATTCAAACCTCCTCTCAATAGAAACAAGCCTAATAAAAATCAACAAGATCAACCTACTAAGGAAGAATCTAAAAGAGAAGATTCCTTTGGGAAAAGGGGAAGACCACCAATCCAATGTTGGGGATGCAAAAAATATCATATGTACAAGTATTTCCCTCACAATGGAGATAGAACAAAGACCATGCACAACATCCAAGAGGCTACAATGGTATAATACATGGGAATAAGTATTCCAAAAATATATCCATATTTAGAAGATCGACAACGAGAATACCAATCCCATATGATCGAAGTGGAAGGTAAGATCATTAATCATCATGTTAATATTTTAATTGATTTGGGTGCAATCCATTTCTACATTTATCCTAAAATGCTATATAGATTACATTTGGAGAAAAGTAATATTGAAAAATCAAGTTTGGTTCAACTAGCCACTACAACCAAAAGAAGGATGAATGAGACTATTAAAAGTTGTTCCATATACCTGAATGGAGTGAGTACTAATGTTGATATGAATATCATCCCATTAATATCCTATGATATATTAATAGGAATGGATTTTTTGGACCAACATCAAGCTATTATAAATTGTCATGATAAGACTTTTACATGTATTGATGAAGAAGGAAAACAAACCATTGTGAGAGGAATTCCAAGATCTATTCCTATAAGAGATATTTCATCCTTATAGATGAAGGTATGTTTCAGGAAAGGATGTCAATTGTATGTAGCTCATGTAGAGGATCCAAAAAATACTAAATGACCAAGTCTTGAATATTTTTCAGTATTGCAAGAATTTGAAGATGTATTCCAAGACATACCTAGATTTCCACCTAAGAGGGATATAGATTTATCTTTTTATTTAGTGCTAGGAGATTCCAATAAATCAGAATATCCTTATAGAATGAGAAAACCATAATTAAAAGAACTACAAATGCAGTTGGAGGAATTGTTGAAGAAAGGGTACATATTGTTGATGTTTCAGCATCGGGAAGACATTCTCCCAGATTGGTCATGCTAATTTGACTAAGGGAGAATGATACATTCACTTATGGGGCCATGCTGATTTGGATAGTGGTGAATGGCCTAGGATGTTGATTTTTCTCTACTTAACATCATCGGACATACATTCTTCGAGATTGGTCACGCTGATTTTTCTAAGGGAGAATGATACATTCACTAACGGGGCCATGTTGATTTGGCTAGTGGTGAATGACCTAGGTGTAGTATTTCTCCTAGTAGTCATGTTGATTTGACGAGAAGTGATAAAGACTCGAGATTCTCTCATATTTCCTACTCTAGGATGGAGTGATATATATTAATTATGTGAGGAAATAATCATCAACATAAATATAACATATAAATAATATATTTATAATCTAATGTATAAATATATAAACAACATATTTATAATATAATGTATAAATATATAAATAATCAATAATCAATAATTAATAATTAATTAATTAATGAAAAGACAATAATGGAAAATATTTGTCCATTAAGTTAAAAGGCACTATCGCCCAAGTATATATGTCAGGGCCTCAATTGTAATATATCATCTCATATAATATTTACTTACAATAACCTCTCATCAAGTTTGCTAAGTATTTTTTATATTTTCGGTGTGTAATTATTCTATTATAACAATAGGATTTAAATCATAAGGCAATAATTATCAGATATGAAAATAAAAAAATTCAACATGGTATCAGAGCTAGTTAAAAACTTTCAGTTCTAGAGCTACTATAACTCTTTTTTGAAGCTAGTTAAATTCTTTCAGTGCCATATTTGATAGATCTGCTTTAGATATTTTATTTTTTTCAATTGTATGGTCATGTTCACAAGAAGTCTATACACACAGAGTGATCATATTTCCTTTGTTATTTTTTTTCCTAATTATAGGGAGTGAACACCTTAAGGATTTTACTACCTAGTGCGACCAAATCTTTCGGTCACTCTATGTTTCTCTGCAAGCTACAACTGATCACACTGTGATAAATAACAAATCTGCTATAGAATTCACAATAGTGATTGGTGTTCGAGAAGGAGGTCTATACAGATTTTTGGGATGACTATCCAGGCATTTGTACATGACAACATCAGTTTATGTGAGCTATGGCATTAGATATTTGCAAACTTACATTACAAGGATTTACCAGCATTGAAGAGGATGGTCACATGACTTTGAGAGCTTCAGGTAGAGCATGATGGCATTTGCAGGGGATGTGAACTTAACAAGAATGCCAAGGGACATTTTCTAACTAGTGACAACAGGTCCAAGGGGATCTTGGATCTAGTACATTTAGATGTATGCAGACCTATGACATCTACATATTTGGGTGGATTCTTGTACTATGTGATATTCGTTGATGATTTCTTCTGGAAGACATGGATATTATTCATGAAGATGAAGGATGAGGTATTCAATAGATTCCAAAAGTTCAGGGCTTAGGTAGAGAACCTGACAGGGAAGAAGATCAAGGTGTTGATTTTAGACAATGGAGGAGAGTAGATTTCCAGGGACTTCAATGATTTTTGCAAGGGGGTAGGGATCAAGAGGGAGTTTATTTTTCCTTACAACCCACAACAAAATGGGGTTGCAGAGAGGAAGAATAGGTCCATTGTATAGGTTTCCAAATTCATGATTCATAATCAAGATTTAACCACGTTATTATGGGGAGAGGCATCTATTACAACAGTGTACGTCTAGAACAAGAGTCTTCATCAGAACTTTGGGGAAAATATTCATGAGGAGGATTTCACAAGAGTGAAGCTAGAGGTAATCCATTTGAGGATATTTGGTTGTCCATTATACATCCATGTGTCCAAGGATAAGAGGATGAAGTTATAACCTTCTGTAAAGAAGGGTACTTTTGTGGGATACATCAATACTTCGAAGGCCTACAATATCTACATCCCAGGACAACGTGAGATCAAATTTAGTCAAGAAGTTATTTTTGATGAATAGGTATCCTTCAAGAAGTATAGAAAGTCTCATATGGAGATTTATAGTGAGGAGTAGGAGGATCTGAAGGATGGTGGTACAGATCCCTCTATTCTAGTTGTTCATCCGTCAGAACATCAGGAGGAGTCAGTAGAGACAACAAAGCTAGTGGATCTACCTAGAGATGTTGTAGTAATCAATAAGAGGCCAACATGGCTTCGTGACACTTTGTAGGATACAAAGGGGAATGAAACTCCTAGTGGTACCTTCAGAGAGAGAAAATGACCTTAGAGGTCTCAAGTTATATGGAATTGATGAGTCACATCATTGATTCTGAGCCTTCCAGTTATGAGGAGGAAACATTCTAGTACGTTTGGAAGGATGCCATGATGGAAGAGTATTCATCCATCATGAATAATGATGTGTGGGAGATTGTGCCAAGACCTGAGAGGAAGTCATAGGTGACTTCCAAGTGGATATATAATATCAAGCATGTAGTAGATGGTATCATCAAGAAGTACAAAGAGAGGTTTTTGGTGAGAGGATTCTCTCAGAAAGAGGGAGTAGACTATGAGGATAATTTTTTTCTAGTTGCTAGGTACACTTCCATTAGGACTATTATTTCTCTTGCTTCAGTTATGGTTTGGAGATTACATTATATGGATGTGAAGACTACGTTCCTCAATGGTGTGATTGAGGAGGAAGTGCACATAGAGAAACCTTAGGGATTTGTGATACATGGGAAAGATTCTCATGTTTTCATATTGAAAAATGTCCTATATGGACTCAAGTTGGCACCCAAGGCATGGTACTCCAAGATTGATGGATACTTGATGATTTTTGGACTCACCAAGAGTGATGCGGATCCCAACCTTTACTACAAGGTTTTTGATGGTGATCCTTTGATATTGGTGCTATATGTCGATGATTTGTTCCTTACAGGGGAAAAGAGACTCATTGTTGGGTGCAAGAGGGAGTTAGCCTCAGAGTTAGAAATGAAGGATCGTGTCTTGAGGCATTATTTCTTGGGATTGGAGGTGTGGTAGAGACCAAGTGATATCTTCCTCAAAAACGGGAAATACATAGTTGAAATTTTGAGAAAATTTGGTATGGTGGACTGCAAGTCCATGGCTACACCTATGATGACAAATTTGAAGAAGTTGAGTGATTCTACTTTAGATTCAGATTTGTTGGATCCCACTATGTAGAGACAACTGATTGGATCATTGATGTATCTATTTAACACCTGGCCAAATATTTTCTTTACAATGATCACCTTGAGCTAGTTCATGGTTGAACCAAGGAACTTCCATTGGGTTTCAACAAAGAATGTGTTGAGGTACCTGTTGAGCACTCAACACACCCTAAAAATCCTATGTCATTTTTCCACTTTTTGGGTACTAACTGATCTTTACACAATCTAATTTGACTTCATTTTGAGAGATGTTTGGCTTTACTTATTATCTTGACTCCCATTTTATTTTCAGATCTGTTTGAACTTATGAAAACCCATGACTTAAAAAAGAACCTTGACACCTGAATAAAGAATCAAAATCCAAAACACTTCACCCGACACACTCTAATTCGGCATAAGAAGGAATTCAAAGAAAGAAAAGAGCCACTCGGGAAACCTCAGTTGTCGAGTGCCAATATTCATCGGCATCGGTAAACAATAACTTTTTTGTGTGCCAATGTTTTGAAAAATAATACCACCGATAGACGATTCCTCTTCAGCATTAGTAAAAGATGAGGAGAATAGTCGTTAATCAAGAAAGAAAAGATATCACAGATAGTTGATACCCGACATGCCTATCATAATTGGGGAAGACCTAAAAGGATCGTAACAAACATTGTGACCAGGCTAAAGAGTTCTACCGATCTCCAATCCCCAATGAATTTTAGAATCGAGACTTTTTCGAGGAAGCTAATACGTAAAAAAAAAATGTGATAGCTATCATCGATCGTCGATCCGAGATACTTTTCGGCATTGGAAAACTAAGTTTTGTTTTAAAATGAATAACTTAATAAAATGCCTGACTTCGATTAATACAAATCTATTAGGCCACCTATCTTCAACGCCACACGTCTATGCTAGATCGGAGAACCGTACAGTCTAATTTTTCCCCAAGTCATTTCTTTGGGTCCCCTAAGTCCAAGTCACACCTCCAAGTCAGCTTTGCCATGAAAACATTGTATAATGAGACTGATCGGCATAGGATATTTTGTGAGGGACATCAACAAAAATGTTCATAGCGCATCCCCGATCCCCGGTCCACCCACTGAGAAGGCGAAATGATGGGACATTTTAGTGTTGGGTATGATTAGATTTTGAACATTTAAGGGGATAATTAATACCAAATCTTGCATTAGTTTCTACCTTGTGCACAAATCAAAACATTCGTTTAAAATATCTGATAAACCACATCACCCCCGCGCCTCTGCCGTCAACTCACGATGAATTTAAGTTACAAATATTCGACGACATATTTGTTTAAATTTCACTCATCACCCGAATTGAATGGCTGATGTGACAAGATAGGTTCTTCACTGGTTTAAATTATCTTGAGTCATTGTAAGCAGAATCATTCTGTGTTTAAGGAAATTCAGAGCATCTGGAGAATCAAGATGAGTAATTAGAAATCTACAGAGATCCCCTGAGTATGAAATAACCACGTTTAGCAAGATTTATAGGTATGTACCCAAGTCTATGGATTTTACATATTTACACTTCATATATTTTTATCCAGTTTTGGTTTTTTTTTCACAGTCTCTGAAGGTTTAGTTTGATTGCAGGAACAATTCCTCTAAGAAAACCAACCGCTAGACGATCGTCAAGGGTGACAAATATAAAAGAACTAGAGTTGGGTGAGGTCTCCTCTCCAGGGGTCGCAAAGCAATTAGAATACACTCTAAGACCAAAACCTGTCATCAAAACAATGACAAAGAATATTTTTACTTAGCCTCCGACCTTTGCAGATATGGATGCAAGCACTGGGTGCAAGGAGGCACTCCCACATTGGGGAGAGATCTTTAAAAATATCAGTCGGGAGGAATAACCGGAATATATCCCACATAGTGACCCAGATGTGAGAGCGCTTGACGACGAGGTGTTCTTGAATATTCGATGGTCATACCTCTATATGGTGGCGCAAAAAACCCCCATTTTTCCATGTATAGAACTTTTGAAGTGCCTCATCGACCACACAGACACACATAAGTGTTTTATCAATGATGATAATGGTGGTTGTGTCGGAGTGTTCTTATCGGTCGAAGTCCAGAAGTATTACAAGTTTGGAGACACCGAGGAGTGACTTATCACAGATTTTGGTGTAAAATTCTATGAGCACCACAACACTAGCCGGGTGATGTTCTAATGGTGGAGGGAAGATAAGAAATACACCAACCAAAGCACTAGATGGTACTAGATGACCAACCTAAGGGCGCCATACATCTACTTGATGGCTCTCATTTGCCGATTATATGGGGAGAGGGCCTGCTCTAGATTTTCAGAGGCATGGATGCCCTTAACTTACATAGTGGAAATTTTAGGGAGAAACTTCAATTGGGGAGCCATCATTTCTAAGAAAATGAGAATATTCATACAATAGGCACAAAGGCTGAAGGAAGGGGAGACACTAGCCTTACTAGCCTTCTACATGGCTTCATACTTACTTGATGTCATGTGGACCACAAAAATGTTCGCTGGAATGAACCTGAGTTGGCACATCGTAGAGCTCCCGATCCACGTATATTTTAACATCCTATGGGAGAACAGGTACAATAAATCTTACTCCCTCATATGCAATGAATTCATCGCATGTATTTATTTCATTCTTTTTAAGAAAGAATGCCCGAGAATATTGGATGCGGCCAAAAAGTTGATATCAAAGGTAGGCCACTGGTACTTGGATGAGAACGACACCTAAATCAGGGTGTTCGGGGCCACCAGAGTGCAGCATATCCTACCAACGCATGTCCCTAACCATCTTGTAGTGGGAGAGATATGCTACCAGACCATCCTGGAAGGTTAAAATGCCACCCTGGTCAAGGACAAGAAGCATGCGTTCATACCTTATGGTTTCCATGTAGGTTTCTACATGGTGAAGGACACAAGTCAAGCCAAACAAGAAGGGCTAATCCAACTAGAGTTCAGATTCTAGACATGCCAATTATGCAAGCATGATCCAAAGTGTATGGTCTTGAAACATGCCTCGCAAGTGTCGTCCTACTAGCCATACACCCACGACAAATTTGAAGATGAAATCTTCACAGAAAATGCCCAAGACTGGGATGACGAGGTGGAAAGAATGGATGACCCCAAAATGACCAGGTTCAGAGCCATGAGCCTGGATAAACAAATTACAAAAATAGATAAATCAACTCAAGAGGCCCTCAGATCTAGGGAAGAAATGATAGCGATCGAATTAGTAGAGGTTCCCCTGGTAGCTCCAGTGTAGGATAGAGGTTTCCCTATGACGCAGGACACATGGGAAATGAGGTTTCTCATGATCGAACAAGTGCAATGAATAATTGGTCAGCTACAAGATGACCCATACCTCACAGGAATGACGGGGTCCCATACCGATAACCCAGATGAAAGTCAGAGAGGCCCACATGGCTCTGAACTGATAGAGATCGATGAAATCTCCGAGTTAGACAACCCTGAAACTACAATGCCACATGCCAGATCATCGGGGGGTGTTTCAACTCAGTGAGAGACAGTCAAAACATCAGGGAGAGAAAGTGCACCAAATCCCCTCAATGAATTGATAAACATCTATGATGATGAAGAGAGCCCGGAGGTATCCTTGGTCACCCCTGTACATATCATAGAAGAAAAATAGCTAGAGAAGGCATCTTCCCCAACTCTTGATGCTCAAATTTGTCTTCGACAGAATGAACAAGAATTTGATAGTGTCTTAGACACTAAGTGTTCGATGTACCAGAGACCCAAGCATATAGTCCAAAGGACGAGTCAGGGTCGAGTGAACAAAAGGAAGAAGCTCCACATTAGGAAATCAATGTCTCAATAGCTGATAATCAGGTAAGCACCGAGCCTACCCCTGATGCCTCAATTTCAATCGATGTTACACTTCCCTATGAGCAAAAAACATAAGAAAAACTTTTAGAACACAAGGAGGAAGTTCAAGAACCTAGTATTGAACAAATATATACCATCAGGAGCCTCAGAAATATGCTCACCTGGGGAGATCAACAAATCCCCGAAGTCCTGGATGAATTTTATGACATACATGCCATCACTTATGACTGGAAAAGAAAATCTATCGTATAGAGAACCACCAAGAAGAGGAAGATCACTCTATATCGCTCCATCCTCATCACCACGGAGGAAAATCTGATAAAAACAGAGCATGAAAAAACATATGAACTTATCAGTGTAGGGATGGAAATTGGAACATTTGTGCCACTTGGTGAAGTATTACCAGGACACCACACAGGTCGTGGTGTTCCTATGGAGCGAATTCAAGGAGGCCTACAAAAAATTTACAAATGAACACCACCTATTCACTAAAAGGATATTCGAGCTTCAAGAAGACACCCTCATGGAACTGGCGACATGAAAGGATATGGAGAGGTGGTACAAAAAAAAACTCCAAGACATGGAAAGGATTGACTATATCAGTGCGGTGCAACAAGGTCGAGTGCCAAAGAGCACGACATCCAGATACTAAATGAAAGAAACATCGACCGCATAAGGAAATTGATCGAGTATTGGGTAAAAATGGCTTAGGAACCTCATCATGAAATCAAAGAGAAATGGGTCGAGTGCGAGAAAATATGGACCAAGATCAACTGGGCAATGAGAGACATTGACCTCCTCAAATTCAACACACTCGATAACTTTTTCGACTTGTGTGACATAGTCAAATCACATGCCGAAGAAGACTCATCATGGGATGAGGAAATAGTGCAGGTAGCCAACATGGTGCTAGGGCAGGTGCAACAATTCATGGAGAACCAAATCAAAGCTCAAGCCATGTTGCAGTAGTTAAGTGCCAGAATAGTCAAGTATCAGGCACATGCATTAGAGATATGAGAGATCCTTTCAGCCCCAATGGAGCAACATAGATTCCCATATTCTAACACATGAAAGGATCTCTTCATCAAGTGGTCAGAGTACGAGAAGAGTCATCCACTCAAGTGAGATCATTTGATGACTCTTTGAAGACTGATAGAAGAAAGTGCCATGTGGCGAATTGTTTTTTACTTAGCTGCACTTTAGTAGTTATTTTTAGTTAATGGTATGTTATAAATAGGAGATTCGACCTGTAAGCAAGTGGTCGATGGTTGTTGCAAAGACCGTCATTTTTGGATTTTTTAAAGAGCTATTTCGAAGTTGCCTTAATTGAGAAGTCATGTTTAGGACCATAGACAAGTTTGTGTTTTTCATCAAAGTGTGCATGATTGGATGTGGAGATGAATTATTTATGATTTCATCTCATGAATGGATGTTGTAACGAGTAAGATCTTCTAAAGCTATTGATGGGTTATCTGATGCAATGTTTTATAGTTCTTATCTTTAATGTTGAAAATTAAATCGTTTTTTTATTATGTGATTGTTGATTAGAGTTAAGAGCATTATTTTTCTTGCCATTGTTTATTACATATGTGTTTTCTTCTAATAATTGCACCTCATTCAATAATTGTAACACCAATAGGTTAAAGTATTATTACTAGGCCCGTGGTAGTGAATCATTGTCTGCATGCTAGAGTAAAAGGGTTATCCCAAGCTCATCCTTCTCCAATACTTAAGTTTTCCCACTTTGATTACCTAGTTGGTTTATACCCGCTTTTATATTGTATCGGTTCCACCTATAATAGAAAATACAAAAAAAGAACGTCCAAACTAAAGGAGAAGTCTTCACAAGAAAATGTAAAGCCTATCGATTATTTGGCCGGATCGCAAGATTTGGAGAACCATTCCACTATTAAACACTGTAGAGTCTAATTGGGCTTCGGTGGTGGGTTTGGTTCCTACTTTTGAGTTAAATGGATTTAGGACCCCTCAACAGAATTGCGCTAGAATCAAGGCCTAGAGAATGAATGGCTAGCAATATTTTTTACATAGTATTTCACACAACTTGTAGATTCAGAATATCCCACATGCATGGCTAGTCATTCCCAAGACAACCCACACACTGAGTACTCTTGAAATGAGTAACTCACCCCAGAACGAGGAAGAAAATTTGTTCCCTAATATAACCTAGGCTCTTCCTCATGAGGAATTGAACCAATTTAAAAGAATCACAAGAGCTTACACCTGACAGATCGGTGCATTTCCCTTAGCTCCATTACTTCCTTGAAGAAAACAAATAAACAGACCATTGGTCGAGTTCCCCGACCAGGTTTTTGTGCACATAGTAGAAGACCTGATAGATTTCGCTCTCACCAAAATTGAACAACCTCTTAACCTAATCCACGAAACATCGACTGAAAACTACTTCGAGCCCGACAACTTTTAAGAAGAAGAAGGGTTTGACTTAGGATTTGAAGACATGAAAGATAACAATGACCATGATGAAGAAAAGGGAAATCCACCTCATAATAATCAATCTTGGTTGGGAAAATATTCTTTTTCCATCCCTGGACTAGTTCATAACCTTCCCCAACACCCAGAGAAGTTACTCCCTAAATTTGACCCTGAAACCTCAGGATTTCCTGAAGACCATATCAAAAAATTCATACTAGCTATCAGACTTATGAATGTCCAACATGAATACATAGTTTGTAGAATATTCCCCTACACTTTCAAGAATTCGGCCTCCACGTGGTATTTTAACTTACCGATAGGATCCATAACTAGCTGGATGAATTTTCAAAAGGATTTTCTAAACAATTTTGCAAAAGCAACCACTACATGATATTTGATGGTTGAGTTGTTCACCGCCACCATGATTTCAAAGGAAAGGGTTAAATATTTTAATCATAGATTTACCACCATCTTAAACAAATTTCATCCCGAAAATAAACCTACTTAGGAGTTGCAAATCGAAGTATTCGCTAATGCTGTTATAGGAAAATCTGCCTGCGGACAAGTAGATCGACCTCTAAGGTTTGACCTTAACCCTAGACAGAAAAGTGCTTATCATGGACACTGAATTTCTTTCGAATCTATCTAAGCCTAATGCATGAGAAGGAAG
>SNQJ01S0011438.1:199206-209920 GCA_010110895.2 Picea sitchensis | reverse complement strand
AAGGTCACCACCAACAACAATAAATCCTGGGGGGACAGTCGACAGTCCGATCCACACGTAAGGGCAGGGTATCTAGCCCAAAATCAACTCAAAAGGCTTCCACTCATTATTGTGGGTATACCTTTGAGTGATCCCCATAATACATGCAATCTCTACACTGATATCAACAAAGCAGGGTGAGTAACTCTATCAATATCAATGCAACCTCGCGCTTAACCCTTGTGTGAGAAGGGATTCCCAAGACAAGATGTTGCAAATGGAATTTAACACTCCCTAACACAAGATGCTATTGTGTGTTTTGTGCTTTTGGAGAGTGTATCTCTCTTCCTACTCCAAATCTCTAGCCTAGCTAAATGTTGGTGTAATAGAGCCCTAGAAAAGAGTTACTAGTTAAATTTTATGATTGTGCAGTGTTATTAAGAGTTGTTGTTTACTCAAAGGAAACGGAGATGAAACTTATGTTGTATAAGACTCTGACCCAACGATGCATGGATGAGAATGAAATATATCACTTTTCGTTCAATGAATCCTATGTATGGGAGGGAAAGAGAAATTTTTCCAGATCAACCTTGAACTACAATGCAAAATTTCCTTTAAAATGCGAATTCAACAAATCACGCATCAATAACAATTCTCTATTGCTTCTTTTTCAATAATTTCAACAATTGATTTTCAATGTTTTCGAAGACGAAAAAGATTTTTTGAAAGAAAAACTTTGTTCACTTTTCAAAAAGGACCCTCACCATGCTAATGAGAGTATAGAAAATCAAAAACCAATGAACAAGCAATGATAAAAACCCAATCCACTCTTTCAATGAAAACAAAAATAACAAGCAAACCAATCTAGTCTTTTCAATCGCATAAGAAAAGTGATCTTTCAAAAAAAAAGAAAATTATAAATACCAAGAAACTCAACTTTCAACCRATCATCGGTCCTTAAACAATCAAGCACACTCAGATTCCRAAATCAGAGAGTATGGTTATGCCAAGAAAAGTCAAGAAAYGAAAGTCAAGACAAAAGTGACAAGAAGAGCCTTTGAAATCCTAAGACTGTTCATGCACGAAAACGAAGACAAGAAAGACATCAATCAATGGTCCAAGAAACCCTTATGAAGCACCTAGACTGATCTGGGCAGTTGAAGATGCCAAAACTCAAATCCAAAATTTTGAAAAAATGAGTTCGCAGGCTAGCAATACTACACAGTGTGAGAATTAGTGATTCTCGCAGGTGGCCCTTGAGCAGAGTGTGAGAACCTCGCACTAAACCTAAAGGTAGGATGAAAACTCTATGGATTCTTGCAAGCTGCAGTGAAGTGCAGTGCGATAACCTCTGAAACTAGTCAATTTTTTGGAAAATGAAACAAAATTTAAAAAGGCCTCTGGACCCAGAGGGTCTATCAGGATATCCTGAAGACTCAGAGATTGATAGGAAAGGAGAAAAGTAAAAAAAGATAAAATGGCCACAGAGAAAACACCAAAAGCCACAAAGAAAATGGGATGTTCCCCAGTGGAGTCGCCAATTTTGTTATCGCACTAATCGGTAGGTGCAGACACTAACAGATCTCCCTAGATCCACCTGGATCTAGAACAAAACAGGACAGGACATGACTCTTTCCCTAAGTTTTGACTATTGAATTAACTAGTAGGAAGGAACAAGTAACATACCTTTATATCGCTTCCTAGGGTCTCTGTTGCTCCCGCTTCGCTCCAGTGCTCTCGTGAGGTCAAGACCAAGACAACACAAACCAACCAAAGTGAAGATAGCACAATATATTCAATTGTCAACTTATGTTTATGATCAAGGAATTGCACAATAAAGTGAGAATAGCTTTATGGGAAAGGGACATGCCACTGTATCATATTAATCGAAAGTAAATATTACAACCTGATAGCCTTGATGTCGCAAGCTTCCTTTCGATGGATCTTGGTTCCAACACACGCACTTGCTCAATCTTTGCATGAAGAAGATCAAATCCTATTGATAGACTTGCTGGAGTCTCCAAGCTGTTGTTCAAGCTAAGTCCTTCACACAATTCTTTCACCAATTCTCCAATGAATCTTGCTTAACCTTTTCCATGAGAATTCCCTCAATATATAAGAGAGCATGAGATAGTTACTTGGACCAGAATGATCCCAAAATATCAGGGAATCCAGTACAAGGATAACCATTCGAATGCCAACCCATTCTTTTAGAAGATTCCCTTCTAGAAACATCGAGAATTCATCTTTTTCCATTCTTTAGGAAGATTTCGCACCCTGGCTATTCAACACAGTGTGAGAATTCCGCACCCTAGCTTAAAGAAACCTACGAGAATGGGTCATTCTCGCACCCAAATGTATTAGCAGCCTGCGAACCTTCTTCAAAAATGAGTTTTCTATGAAGAGATGAAAATAACTTTTCTCAGGAGAAAGTTCTTATGAAGATCCTGAGTACACCATCATCAATACATCATCATGACGACCAAAATCATGGGTAACAGTTTTACAGGAAGATATGTGAAAAACGAGATTGGGATAAATGAGACTGCAAATTGTTATGAATGCTTCATCCATTCGATTTGGATACTTGGATTTTTCTATGGATGATGTTGGTTTTGTCTCTGTGTTCATGGTTAACATGTACAATCCTCTACTTCAAATATGCACGATCATATTATCCTTCTATGCAAAGTAAGTGTAAGGTGTAAGAATGAATTCTTTTGAAAATTCAATTTTTATGTTGTCTTCAATCTTCGATACCTGCAAAAATAATTTGGTGTGTCTTTTTCCTAGAAGTCTGGCAGATATGATACCATGTAGATGTGTTGAACCTGCACAGAATATATCTAAATATAAAATAACACACACATTTGCAAAGAGAAATTGAGAAAGAAGAAGCAAGAGAGAAAAAATGGAAGAATTCTCATTAACCAAATGAATGAATGATAATTTACACATGATATACTCGGTATAACTCAACCAATTCACACTAGAGGAGAATCCAATACACCATAGTGGTGGTCTAGAGTGATTTGAACACACACCGGTAGTTACGGGAGTAAACTTCCACCTATTCTAGTCTCTTGGGAAGTTACGGTAGTGAACTGCCACCTAGCTGAGTTAACTAGTCTATCAGTCTTCAGTTAACTGACTGAAACGGAGTGAAGTGAGGAGGAGATCAAGGAATCATGGGTAATGCGCTAGTCTGGTGATGATCCCAAGGACAATGCGCATTAGTTGGTGACGATCCCAATGCTTCATGGTGATAATCCCAATGTAGCATCTAGAATCCACTCAACTGATCAAACTGAAGAGAATATTCTCGCTAGAGGAATATTCTTCCTAAAATATAGGAGACTCAATAATGACTAACAAACATAAGAAAAACCTTAGGAAAAAGAAATCCTAGGTGTGTGTGAAGTAACTCCAACATATTATTGTATCATGTTCGAGCAGTTTTTACCATGCAACCATGCAGTGTTGATGACAAAAAATGTGCAAGTGGATGATGTTATATTCTTGGCAACATGCATATAATTTTCATTCAGTATTCTGGACATTCCTTCTTCAAACCTTGAAGGATTTTTTGACAGTTGGGAATGAAATTTGAAGACATCTCTATACATTTATTCAAGGAAAGCTCAAAATCAATTGTGAGTGGCGTATGGAACTTTGGGAGTTGGCATGGTTTGAGGTATCTACTATGCAAAATAAAAGACAAGTCCACATAGATATTCTATACATTGTGACCAGAATTGACCATGATCAGGAAAGTGTTTTTGAAGGACAATTGGATGGTGGTTTGATGACATTCAAGCACTAGACCAGAAACATACATGTGACAATGGAAGATCCCTTAGAAGATATGAAGGCATATGCATCTTGAATATTCAAAGCACATGGAGAGGTGATAAGTTGTAGATGGACATTTTTTGAAAAACAATAAACCATTCATTTTTTAGCAATGTATTGTGAGAAAATGTTGAAGGCAGCCAATCCTATCAGTTGAGAATAGATAATAATACTGTGATAGTGAAACATATTGCTATTCTTTGGAAACTTTTTTAAGTAGAAAAAAGAGCAGTTCATGAGAGTAACGGTAAAACAAATAAGACTCAGCAATTATAGCAAGAAAAGATAGTACATTCACAGGGGGATCTACTTCAGAAAACTACAAGATAAAGCACATTCTAACGTCACAACGAAAGGAACTATGCAGAAAAATATGAAGCATATTCCCATCAATTACCACTTTCGAATAGAACAGGTAGTCGAACTAAGTTTCGATATGGAACACATTGCAGATACTTTTACCACACCCCCTCCCAGAGAAACATTTGAATATCTCAAAAAGAAGATAGGAATGATATCCCTCTCATCTTGTTAGTAAATAATCACAGCTCAGGGGGAGCATACCTTTGTCATTGATGTCAAAGGGGGAGAATTACAGTTAGGAGGGGAGTTGCAGACAGGGGGAAGAGAATTACAGATATGGAGAGTTGCATTCAAGGGAGAATTATGGAGGATTATGTGTTTTTGAGTACACGGTTGCCATCAATGACTAAGGGGGAGATTTTTGAATAAAATATTTTCATTGATGTCAATTGTTAGTAAGTGATCAAATATAAATGTGACCTTAATAAATACAAAAGTGGAAATTTAAGTGGAAACGGAGTTTACGTAAAAGTGGAGTAAAAATGAAAGTGGTTTATTAAATATAAATATGAGTTTAATAAATAACAAAAGTTGAAAAGTTAGGTGGAAGTGGAATTTACATAAAAGACGAGTAAACAAGAAAGTGGATTAAAGAAAAAGGTAAAAGTGAAAGTGGAGTTTACGTAAAAGTGAAGTAAACATGAAAATGGATTAAAAAAGATAAAATTGAAAGTGCCCATGGTATGTGCACATGGGTTTACAAACCATGGTGGTATTTTACCCATGGTATGGTAAAAAGTGAATTAAAAATAAAGAAAGGGGGGGAATTAATCATTATTTAATAAAAGTCGTGACTTTTCATGTAAATCTTATGGAAAATTATAAATAAATAAGAGGGTTATGAGAAAAAAGTGTGTGTGTGTGTGAAAATGTAATATTCTTATGCATACCATTTAAGGAGTGACCACTGAATATCATTCAAGGAGTGATAATTGAACATCATTCAAGGAGCGACGATTAAATATTGGCAAAGATCAAATCTAGCATTTTATAAAATAGATATGGCAAAAGAAAAAGGAGTGAGAAGTGAGTACAGATCTAAGGCATAGCAAAAGTAGAAGAAGTGAGCACAGTGCAAGATCTGAAGCAGAAGTTGAAAAAGAAGTAATAATATCTAGTGAAGGTAGAGCGAAAGAGAAGTAAAGAGCATAGAGAATATTTTGTGAACACATAAGCAACAAAGGGAATCAGTGTCTCCTGTAGGTCGGTGCTTACAAACAACAAAGGGGATCGGTGTCTCCTATAGGTCGATTCCTACAAACAATAGAGGGGATCAGTGTCTCTGATCCAGGTGGATATTGGTGGCCACACACCTATTCCACTGGCTCAAAAAACAGTTTTCCACCTTGGCAATTTTTCGGGTTCCTAACTTCTAGGGTCGTTTTGAGGCCCTAAACGACATTTTTTAGGGATTTGGAGCCCAAGAATTTCCTAAATTCATTGGCCTGGGCCAATTGAAAATCGTTCTTCTCGATTAGACCTTTTCAATGGTGTATCGAGCACCCCACATGAAGATCGTATGCAAAAGTTACGCCCCCGGGAAGTTGACGTATGAACTACCCCCATCGGGGCCTGCAAAAATTTTGGCTTTTCCTCTTTCGGGGTTAGGGTTTTGGATTTTAGTTATGTTAAAAAGGTCTTTGGATCATCATTGTAACAATCATCTTCTTGCGAATGTGAATAGTCGTCACATCTCTTCTCAGAGATAAGCTTCCACCATTCTAGCGAGCCTTTCACTCTGTAATTTTACAGTCTTCGTACATTTTCGTTCATCAATAGAAATTGTGTATTACTGTATCTATGTTTTTATGGTTGCATCTCTGATACATTTCTATTATATTATTGGATATTCGAGATATCTATGTATATTTATTTATTATATCTCCGCTCTCATTTTGTGCCAAAAATAATCGGGATCAGTGGTATCAGAGCAGGTTGTTCTTGATCATTTTTCAGTGCATGTCCCCGACGAGGTTCGAGTATAGAAAGTTGGGTCTCAAGATTTTCTCTCTTGAATAAAATCGCTCTCACATGCCCAATAAACCCTCCATGGTGTAAGAAAGGAAAAACGACAGAGCAGACGATTCTATTAATCTGTTTCTTGAGCAAACTCTCACACAACAGAGGGATGAAATGATGGATAATTTTTCTCACATCCTTCAACACATGTCGATAAAAACATGTGTGTCTTCATCAAGCGATCACTTTGGAGGCACCTCATCTTTCAAGGTACAAGTTAATTTTGATATTCCCATATTTGAAGGACAGATAGATGCAGATGCCCTAGAAAAATGGTTAAATCTGCTAGAAGGTTATTTCTATGTTCATAATTTCTCCAACAGGGAAAAGATCACATTCACACTCCTTAAGGCTCTCCACCATGTCAAACATTGGTGGGAAAATTACTACGAGAAAAGTTCCACATAGGAGTCTAGAATATATGGGGTCGAGCCCACTTGGGAGTTTTTTGTGGATGCAGTAAAGGAACAGTATTACCCTACTGGAAACTATGAGGACCAGTACATGAGGTGGACCACACTATGGCAAAAGAGGGGCCAAGCAATGTCAGAGTTCACCAATGTGTTCCATACCTTGCACACCAAGTTGAGTATCAAAGACTTCGAGCGACATTTGGTTCTGAAATACCGTGGGTCTCTACACTAATACATCCAAACTGAAATGGATTTTTTGGACATATCATCACTCGGTACTGCTTATCGATATGTTGTTAAAATTAATCAGAAATTTAAGCACCAGAACAAGCGGGATTTCGGGTCTGCAAATCCATGGAAAACAAAGTATGATAAAGATGGCCCTAACAAACAACCTCCCAAAAACCAGTCCAAGCCACATGAAAAGAAGGGTCACGGAAAGATGAAGGACACCAAAAAATGGTGCGATTTCCAAAAAATCCCCTGGCACAACACCGATGAATGTCTCTCAAAACATTCATTTGTGTACAATATCAAAGACAAGGAGCCGAACCCTGATTCAGAATATGATTCTGAAAATACCGATAGAAGACAGATCATCGACGCAAATCCCATTATTATTTTCATTACTGCAACAATTCAACTAGAAGAACCAACAGATCCTAAAGAGGGGGGGCGCCTTTTTCATTCACAAATGTGGGTGAAGGGGACCCCGTTGCATTTTATTGTTGATAGCGAAAGCCAAAATAACCTCATCTCAGCAAAGTTCGTTAAATAGTTGGGATTGTTGCAAAACCCCCATCCACTTGTAATGTTTGGTTTGGTGTAGCTTACTCTAGGCTTGCAAATACTGAAGTGGCTAATAATCAGTGTGTATAATGGTTTCCTTTCCCATTATATATTTCTTCCACTTCTTAACAACTTGAACCAATGCATATTTCTCCTTATCATATGTAGGGTAGTTTAAAACTGCCCCGTGAAACATCTCATAATGATAGCATACTACCTTACCTCCTTGCATCAAAACTTCTCCCATAGCATACCCACTTGCATATGTCTCCACTTCAAAAGGATTTTATAAGTTAGGCAATGTCACAATTGGTGCTTTACTGATCTTTTATTTTATATCATCAAAATCTTTATGTTGATACTTTACCCACTAGAAACTCTTACCACTGGCCATTATTGCGTGGAGTGGTGCAGCTACCACTGAAAAAGATGTTATGAACTTCCTTAGGTATTGTGTTGCCCAAAAAATCTCCTAAATTTAGTGACATTAGTAGGAACTACCCACTTCATGATGGCCTCCATCTTTTTGGGATCTACCTTGAGTTCCCCTCCACCAATCACATACCCCAAATACACCAATGATTGTTGAACAAACTAACATTTTTTAAGGTTCTCCAACAATTGTTTATTTTTTAGAGTCTCTAAAACCTGCATGATATGTGAGATGTGATCCTCCTAGATAGAGTTATACCAATAACTCATCCAAATAAACTATTAAAAATGAATCTAAATAGGGACGCAATACATCGTTCATCAAATGCATAAATGTCATTAGTGCATTACATACGCCAAAAGGCATGACCAACCATTCATATAGACCTTGTCTTGTCTTGAAGGTAGACTTCCAAGTGTCTTCTTATTTCACACATACCTGGTGGTATCTCGATTTTAGATCCAACTTGGTGAAGTACTTGGCGTGTTGCAACTGATCTGAAAAATCACCAATCATGGGAAGAGGGTACAAATTCTTGAGTGTGATCTTGTTCAAAGCTCTGTCATTGATACACATTTTCCAAGTCCCATCCTTCTTGGGTACTATGATGATAGGTGACCCACAATGTGAGGTTCTTGGTCAAATAACTCCCTACTCCAGCAACTAGTGTAAATATTTATTCACTTCATCTGCTTCTAGAATACAGTATCTATACAACCATATATTTCGATGGGGATTCAGGAAAAAACTATATCTCGGGGTCTATTTCCCTCTTAGGTGGAATCTCTTTAGGCTCTTGGAACACTCCCTTGTATGCCCACAAGAACTCCTCCAAATGTTGTTTCTTGATGTAGCTTCTAACATTTGTCTTCAGTGTGACCATCAATATTGCAATGATTTCTATAGATGTTTAGATCCTTGCACTAACGTGTAGTGGTTGTCATCTTATTTTATTTCCCTTACCACTTCTTCTTCCCCTCCTTGGAATCTTCTTAATGATATTTTTGTTTAGAATCACTTGGTTTTCCTTTATTAGGGACTATGTTCTCGAGATATTATTCTTTCACACAAGCCTCATCAACAGTCGTGGGTTTGAAGAGCATCACTTGCTTTCAAAAATGATTATGTAGACCCCCAAAATACTTTAAGAGTACATTTTGGTTCTTAAGAGAGATATCCAACATGATCGTCATCTTCTTGAATTCGGTGGTGTACTCTTGCACACTCTACCCTTGCCTCTGGCTAAAGCCAACCGATGCATCGGTCCTCTACATACGCAATAAGGTAGAACAAAGACTTGATGAGGGTTTTAAAATTTTCCCACTTAGTTACTAGTGGATCACCCTCTAGCCTAAGTGTCTTCGTGTGGATTTCCTGCTAGGTTAGTGCATGGCCCTCTAGTTTTAGTTAGAAAAATGAAATTTTCTATTTTTCATCTATATTATGGACACTAAAATACACTTCTAACTATTGCAACCAATTATTCAACTTAACATCATCGATCTCACCTTGATAGGGTTTGATTTCCACTTTCACTTCCATTTTGAATAGAGACTATGAAGGAGTGATGGCACTAGAACTTGGTTGTTATTTCTTAGGCTCTTTTCTTGACTTATTTTCTAGGTCTTCATTATCACCTAGTTTCCCATGAAATGTAGCTTCTGAGTTAGAGCCACAAACATCCCCGAAGGGTCTGAACTTTTTTGTTAGAGATTCCATGAGGAGGATCATATTTCGAGAGATATCATAAACTTTCTCTTCCAACCTCGAGAATATTTCTTCCATTGTGTCTCGAGGGTTTTTATGAACAGACTCATCTATCAGGGCTAGGGTTCTGCAACTTCCTTCTTAAGTCAATTCTTGGATCCTGCAAATTTCAACAATTACCCCAAATAAGTCTACTCTGATGCTAATGTGATTTAGAAATGTCGTGGATATTCCATTAAAACAGTTTGTCACAACAGATCTTATAATATTCTGAAATCTTGGGTTATGCAATTTAATTCCCTTATATCCTAGATTAGTTATTACTAGATTACTACTCAGATTTATGAAAATAATTGAATATAAAAATGAAATTACATGCAAATATACACACTATCAACACAATTGAACACGAGATATATCTTGGGAAACCCAATACGGGAGAAAAACGGCTAGAAGGTGAGGCCTATGCTATGTTCTCTTTTCTTCAGTTATGAAAATGCAAATACAAATAAAGGAGCACTCACTATGGAGTTGCCTATGACTTTGCAGCCTAAATGGCTTCTACATACTCTTCTTCCTACATCTTTTATGCACTCAAATCCAACTCCTTGGATGCTCTGCTCAACTATGGAACAAGTACAATACAAAAAAATGGAACCCCTTCTCTTCCTAGTGGCCCAATATTTAACATATCCCGATAACCATCTAGGGTTAGGGTTTTTTCATCCACAACCCTCAATTAGTGATAATGTTTTGAGACTTCTATAATATTCTTCAAATTCCACATGTGGCTATCCCCACATGTGTGAGTATTTTTGGACAACTGAGAGGTGGGGGTGAATCAGTTGTTAGCATGCTTAAACAATTATGCTTATTTTAAACTCTTTACAGAGCACTCAATGACAATCACAATAATGCAGGGAGGTAAGCAATAGAACATTCAACATCAATCATAGACATGAAATATACAGAGACAGATATTTCCTGAGGAAACCCATAAAGGGTAAAAACCTCTTCTTCTTGATATGATAAGTAATCTTTATTTTTTGTACATTATCATTATTATGAGCACCAAAGCATTGTGAGGATACCACCTCTATTTTGCAAGATAAAAATTTCTAAGAGCACCAACTCTCTGGTTTCTCTAGCACCCACTAGA